>JARJEB010032589.1:0-14073 GCA_030264535.1 Liometoxenus newtonarum | reverse complement strand
AAAACAACTAAAACAACTAAAACAACTAAAACAACTAAAACAACTAAAACAACTAAAACAACTAAAACAACTAAAACAACTAAAACAACTAAAACAACTAAAACAACTAAAACAACAATAAAACAACTAAAGCAACAATTCGATTTTATCCCCTACCACTTTTGACCCGATTTTAGGCCCCTTTAAAATTAGATGGGAATTTGCGCCAAACCCCGCTTAACTTAGCTACTAATACTTTGAATTCTTCTTCATTCTCTCAATTTCAGTGCTCCATTTACCATGCCCAGTATATACATATCGATCACAACTATACTTATAATAATTACCTGGAAAGATTTATTTAATTATTATTCATAACTATAAGTATAAGTATTGTAAACGATAAAGGCATCAGAATTCACATTGATTCTGATGTTGTTCACTCTGCGTTCAGTGTTCTCTCGGTGGCTTAATTAAAATCGTGGAATTTGAGTAATTTTTTCCTCCATTTTCGACCTGAACGATTGTAACTTGTATATATGCATGTATGTATGTATGTATATACAACGAAATTAAACGAGCTCGTATCGTTGAAGATTGGGGGCTGGCGATCGCAATCGAATTTTCAGTTTCTCATATGCCCGGAAGGCATACTCGTATAAGAAGTAGTCGGCAACTGCTTTGCCTAAACGAAAAATATGTTTAAAACGAGTGCAGTATTTATTATAAATACAAAGATGAGGATGAGAGGAAAAAAAGGGGAGCACCATTTAAAAACTATAGAGTCTGACTGGACTCGGAAAGCACGCGTACAAATAGGTACTTTTCTGATGCGTTTATGCATGTGTTAGGTTAGGTTAGGTTAGGTTACGTTAGAGATATTGAGGTTTCGTGAGGCGAACGAAGAAAATATTAAAAATTATGAAGCAATTTAAAAACCAATAGAAACGAGCCAGAACGGTGTGCGGTATGCTGGCATCGCAAATGGGTCGTTTCGGAAAAATGTAATATTTTTCCCATTCCGTGAACGCATGTTTCATTATAACGAACCGAATTGTGGGATCGCATTAAAAAAAAAACACTACTTGAGTAGCAAGAAACGAACCCATCAAATTGCCTACAAGGCCCGAAAAAAAATTGGAACATTTCGTATGTTACACTTTGAACCCTTGCGCCAAAATTACAAAATTAACGCACAGTTCTCACACAAATAAGTTATCAAAGATCAAATCACTAATAGGTAATTCAAATTATTTAAATATTTTGAAATAAAAACCTAGGAAATTGAAGGGGAATATCAATATATTTACCTGTATCGATATTCACGAGTTTAGAGTGTAAAATGTCCGCGGTATTGAGACTGGACTGAGACTGAGGATGGGACGAGAACGCATCGGGAATGAGAAAAAAACAAGTGTTAATAAATTCGGTAAGCATTAAATCTTTTGTGGTATTTAAGGGGGGCGTAGACGAAGCTTTAAAGTGTAATTAGCAATTTGAATATTAATGACGGCATTTTAATGAGAATGCGTTCTCCTCGTTTTCTCGATACTATATATAGGTACCCATACTACGAGTAGGTATATTATGGGACGATGCATGCTGATGCTAGTATGCGTTTTGGAACATTTCAGTTTTCGTTTTTGTTTCGATATATTGGCTAGTTTTCTTTCTTCAAGGAAAGAAAAATTGTTGCAAAATAAATGTTATTCAATTACTTAGATGAATGGTTTGTTTATCATCTAAAGGCGAAACCACACATGGCGAGTAAAAAGAACAACTGGTTGTAACAAATCTACGTGACTTAGCCAATTTCCTTCAGTTTAGAACAACAATAAACTGAAGAAGAAAAAAAAGTCAATGGTTTATGTATTTATGAAACCAGAAAAAAAACTGGATTTTCTTTTGTAAGAAAATTACTTTTTTTTCTAAAAAGTACGTTTGCCATCAATGCATATTTTTAAATGTTTCATGTCAAGAAAGTAGGCAAACTTTGGTTTCAGTCACTGTCAGTTGAGAGATTTGACATAATCAATTTAATTCTCGATCGTCTCAATGAATTTTCTGTGCAAAGTTATTTCTGTAATAATTTTTTATTATCAATTAAGTTTATGTTATAAGTTACAACTATTGTTGATATTTTAAGCGTGGTTCCTGTTGTATAATATTAGCCGTTCCTATGATAAGTTTTGCTCCTGGTTTATAACTTTCGTTACTGATTTCATTTTTGTTCGTCGTTCCTGTTTTAATATTTGATAATGGAGTTTACTTTTAATGAATATACTGATACGTACATGGCTTATGGCTATTGTAATGGTAATGTTCTTGCTGCTAAACAAGAATACCAAGTGCATTTGTAAATAATTATGATTAATTTAACGACTACGACTACGCACTGGTTGCATAAAGTAAAGGCCAAAAGTTTCCGTTGACGTTATTATAGTGCCCTTTCCATCCGAGTTGCTTATCCAGCTTCAAATGACGTATTCGATCAAGTAAAGGTTGACATCCTAGCGCAGGTCACGTGTGACGATTATGCACCACACTGCCAGTACCAGAGGTTCTCAAACTTTTGCGGGCTGAGACCCACTTCAGTACCAGAGGTTCTCAAACTTTTGCGGGCTGAGACCCACTTTTGAAAATTATCATTTTTCACGAGCACCCATCCAAAATCGGCTTGTAAATGACTTTGAGAAGCACTGTTATACAGCAATGCAACTCATTGAGTGTAAAGCAATGTGATGTGATTATATCTTGGCTTTCTATATCGATGCCACAATATGGGAATGAACAGGAACAAGGCGGAAGAGCATACCTACTAGACGAATCGATTGCGCCCACGCATAAGTAGAAAGCTTCGGTGGCGGTTACTATTCTATCAAGTTTGTGAGTGGAGGGGTAAATTTTAACTAACCCTCCAACTCCAAGGCTGTTGTAAGGCTTGAGCATAAGGGCGTAAATTACGTCATCGTTTTATTTATAGCATAGCAAACGCATTTTGGTATCCTGTTCGTTGTACGCAATGAAAATTGTAAAAAATATTTCCCTGTTTTGAACTTTGAAAATACCTAAACCTAAAGCAAGGCATCATACAACATAGAACAACAAATAATGATGATACAAAATATGATCGAAATGATTCCTTTGATTTAATTAGTTTTGAAATAGCAATTAATCATTTAATATTTTTTTGCAAATTTTGCGCACTCGAAAATAATAATAATTATATACCTATTTCGTTTCTTTTTGTAGTTTCACTTCAAATTTCACTTCACTTAATACCAGAAACAAACCACATATTTAGAAAATGAAAGAAAGCATTAAACTTAATTCACATCCGTTTTAGTAACTTAACAGGATCGAATATTACATGTTAAGAAATAATTCAAGAAGTGCCTAACTTTTCCTTTTCCCAAATAATTAAATCTCCTGCGCACTATAGAATACAACAGAATGATTTTTATTTCATCAAAATATAAAAATTTTGATATGAATCGTTCATTTAAATAATAAAACATTAAATTCTCATTGTATGCCTATAGGTAAGTCCTTAATCTTTTCGCAAATTCATTCATTGCGATCTGGGAAACTGAATTTCGTGAATTTTGTATTTCACTTTATACTATAAGCAGTAAGTAAATGTAATTTATGTAATCTTGTTGTCTTTTCATCATCAGTTGAAACGATGAAAGTGTTAAAAACCATTCAGCTTAATTTAGTTCATCAACAAGTGAAATAACATTACTATTACTTTCAAACTATACCGGGTGGTATGTCATAACGGTGAACATAGAGAATTTACACGGTTTATCATGTTTTTGCATAATACTTGTACCCATTTGCATGAAAATAAATCGCAACAATCAGGTCAGATAAAGACAATAATTTAATAAAATTATTTAGGTGCCAATCTGACAAATATTCAATTATTGCTAGATATGCGGGCGCTGATATTTTTAGAACAACAAAATTATTATGAAAAGCGTGGCCAAAATGTAAAATGTAGTTATAAAGTGATAAAAACTTTATTCGTATTTTTCATGCGAATTGAGAGCAGGAATCTGCAAAAACACCCATATGCCTTACCACCCGGTATAATACGGTACCTACCTAAACAATTACACATCATGCATATAATCATAGATATTGGTTATAATGAGAGATCAACTGAATTTTTCTAATTCGAATTGGCCGTGAAGTGAAAATTGAAGGTCCCGCGGTAAGGCACGCATTTTTTTTTTTTAGTTCAAGCAGTCACATTATATTGTAACAAATTCAAATGATCACTCTTTATGTTTATGTATAATTACATTCATTACATTATCATTGTTACATACGCAATGAGCTAAAATAAATAAACTCCCAGTTTGAATTCAGTTTCGTCTGTTTTGTGAAATTCGGTTTCACGTGCTTGCGTCGTAAATTCGTAATCGTTTCGTAAACGTAAAAAAAAAGTAAGAACAGGAAAAATAAAAAATATTATAGTAGTAGTATTAGAAGTTGTATATATAGAATCAGAAAGAGTAAGAAGTACTGAACACTGCGAAGGAGAGCACTGGAAACGAGGTCAAAAGTTCTAGTTTACGGTGAAGTCGCGCGTTTTGCTCGTTGGTAGGTCGCACGCCAATGATCGTAGCTCGTATTTTTCGAGGTTATGTGTATGTGTCTATTTTTCCTTCTTTTTTTTACTTTTCCCGTATAGTTTTGTTTTCATTATGCGTTTCGTTTCTTATTGATTTTTACGCGCTCGATTGAGAAATGTCCTCAAACTAGAAGAAACAACAACAAAACGAAAGCAATCGCGGTCTATAACTTTAAGCCTTTAACTGACTAGCTTTGGCTGACTACTCGAATGAGCTTGTTGCATATGTAATTGGTAATATGGAATGGCTTGTATCCTTGTATGAATGTAGAGATAAAAACAATCCGAGCGGCGAGATACGAGTATTTTCGTAGTAATTCTCAACGATCTCGCCGGCTTGAGGGCTTGGCTTGGCACCAAGCTGACGATCAAGTCTGAAAAGTCTGCAATAAACAAATCGGGGACCTGGTTCTCCTTATTTCCTTGTTTACAAACATATTCCCATGAAGTTAACACTTGTAGCCTCCCGTCACTATTCACTAACAGAACAGTCGAAGCGAATGTAGTAAAAACATGAAAAAGCAACAAGCATTAACTTTAATTATAATTTCTTATTTAATAAATACATTTGTTTACTACACTAGCTAGTATTTGTTTACAGTTTACACGCACTTGTGCACTTGTTATGTCGTCAGCTCATGTATATTGGGCGATGTTTTGCTCATTGAAAAACCTTGTATACCGAATAAATAATAAAAATTAAATAATTGTTTATCGAAAAGCTACACGTGTTTTCGAGCATGTGCGTCCAATGAAACTTATTATTTTGCAAATTAGTTGGGATTTACCTTACCTTCAATAACAAACAACGAAAGCGCATAAAAGCGTCACCAGGACGAATGTTACGATCCTGATTTAAAAATGTCGTAAATTTAAATTTTACGTTCGTACTTTCGAATAACTCCAGTACTGTGTTACATATAATAGCGTTGATTAGTCAAAAAGTATACACATTTGCATAATAATCGTATAATATAGTCAGACTCAAAGAGAGAAACGGCGTAGCTACTATGAAGCAAGCAACGGAAAAAAAATATTTACAATGTTCATTTATATCTACTAAAATATTTCTTTCTTGATTAAATTACGAAAATTTTGCTACGCCACTGGTAATAGTAGTAGAGTAGTAATAATATTCCGCTATATGTAAAATCAAAAAGCTAAAAAGCACTATTAAAAACTTCCATATATAACAAACACTGTTTATGAATACGAACAACAAAAACAGAAAGCAGATGCAGATACTTATACAGGGTGTCGCAGACCAAACGATACAGCGGAAAATATCAGATTCTACATGAAAAACTGAGTAAGAAAGTCCCATAACAAAATGTTCAGGGAAGCACCGTTTTTAAACGGGAAGCAATTTAAGTTGACCAATCAGAGAGCTTTCCCAACCACCTGTTTCAGGAACTCAGTGGTTGTTATTTACGCATTTATAACGACTTATTTGGACGACTGGAATTCTAACAGACGGATCATTACCTAAATTATTTACAGTCGACCAAAGAAATTATGGCCCGATCAACAATGTCACTCAGTTCCTGAAACAGGTGGTTTTTGAACATGGGAAAGCTCTCTGATTGGTCAACTTAAATTGCTTCCCGTTTAAAAACGGTGCTTCCCTGAACATTTTGGTATTGGACCTTTTTACTCAGTTTTTCATGTAGAATCTGCCATTGTTCGCTGTATCGTTTGGTCTGGGACACCCTGTATACATATATGCAAAATATATTACTACACACGCGCACACACACACACACACACACACATACACACACACAAACCGCGCCAACACGCATAAATTATATGACGTAATCTTTGTTTACAATTTTTCACTGCATTAATAGAGTGTAGTATAAGAATTCCGATTTTATAATTTGTAATAGTAATAATAGCAACAATAACGATACAAAATAAACAAATATAATCTTACTTTTTTTATTTAATTTTTATTAATCATTTTTCAAATGTAAATGTATAGTAAAGATCATGTTAAACAGGAACAGAGAAACTACTTGACATGACCCACAGTGTTTTTGTTTAGTCTGATGACCTACTTGATGACTATGAAAATTGGTATTAAGCTCAACAATTAATTCGTTTACATAATTCACTTTTCACGCACTAATTATCATTGGGCCTTGTGCAATTCTTGCAAATGTTGATTGATGATAAATATTTAATAATTTATTTTTATTTTCAATTATTAGTATTCTGTTAATAAAACAATAATTGGTTATTGATTTTGTTGTTTTTTATTTTCATTTTTACTTTTTACGTTGTTCGAATGGCACGGCGATTTTGTATACAAATTGATGTCAGCACATACACATCAGACTTGTTTATTAATTTCAGTATAATGTCGTCGTCGTTACTATACTTTATCTTACTTAACAAGTTCTACGTCATATTTTGTTTTAACATACAATGAATGTGTACGTAGGTACGTAATTGTTGATAAAACTTGAATATTCAATTTACATTTTTTTTTTACATTTCATTTCCATGTGCTTTGTATTTATCCGTTATTAGGTAAAGGGACTTACAAGTACAGAGTGATTAAACATAAATAACGTCTAGTAACTTGTTTGCTATAAATTTAGATAAATATAGTCAAAAATAGTCATGTATAGAATACAAGCAACTAGATGTCAATCATTTTTGAACACTCTGTATAAGTATACTACAGTAAAGATGGAAATTGGGTAAGTGGGTCAAACGCGCGCGCCCGCTAGCAATACTTTGCCGCTCCGCTAGCAAGCGCGATCCGCAAAATGCAAAATTTTGTTTGCAGTTTCGTTTCGTTTAATGTTTGCACCATCAACATCTCAACAATGCTTTTTGCCTGACTGACGACCTGAAGAAGTGAAGAGTGAAGACGAAGAGTAGAACGCGAACAAAACTGGAGAAACCGCTTTATCACCAGGCCAGGCCCGGCCCGGCCAAACGTTTTCATGATCATGACGAAATAGAAAGAAACAAGTGCAAGATAAATCAATAAGAAGAAACAAGTGTATTTATTGTAGGTAGACTGAATTTTACTTTATTCTTCATCCGCATTTGAATGATTTTTTAAATTTTCTAATATTAATTAATGATGATAATGACATTTATTTACCTAATAAAATGAAACATTTTGTAATACATTAACATTGGATCAATCCGGAAGGGGAAGCCAGGCCTAATTTAGGGCCAACATTTACAATCATATGAGTAGAAGAAGACCGCCGATTCTGGAACCGCCTCCCCATAAGGAGGAGTGAGGTGGGTAATTGTGTGGATACATTGTAGTCAATTTATAAATATTATAAATTGACTACAATGTATCCACACAGTGTATCCACACAATTACCCACCTCACTCCTCCTTATGGGGAGGCGGTTCCAGAACCGACCGGCGGTCTTCTTCTACTCATATGTCAACGATTCTCTTCTTTTAAGAGCTTATTTTATTTTATACGACCAGCGTCCTATTTGATTCCATGTCACGGCACAAATTGAACCAAAACAATGAATAAATTCTAACTACATCCAACACTGGAGGATAGTACTCTCGTACACGAGATACTTGATTGAACACACAAAAGAACGTTCCAAATACACAGGGCAGCGTGTACGCACTTATTATGTCGGTCGATTATCAATTATGTCAACAATATCGTCAACCATAATATAGAACGTTGTAGATATAGTATGAATATAGATGAATGACCAATGAAAAGAATTACTGTCAACTATAAGCTACAGCTATGATATTTCAAGGACTTCAAACTGACTTGAGCTTTATTCTTTCAAAAGTTTCAACAATGCACTTATCTTTATCATTCTTATATTATGAGCATTGTTATTATTATAATATATTTACTATTTGTCTGTTTGTTTTATAAAGGCGGAGACTGGGAGACATAAAATTTAGATTTGAAACTCTTCTCAATTCCCGGTTCTTGATCTCGGATAAAGTATTTACTAAATCAAAATAATAGGTAAAATTTATTGTCTATACTAGAGTCATTTTCAAGATTTCAACCTATAAAAGGCAACATCGACTCGAATTGTTTGCTTTTTACATTCTAGGTCCTCCCCTTTCTACGACAGAGGCGCCTCCTGGCTTCCTATCCATGGATTTTTTCCCGAAGTACTTACTAGAAATATTATAAATATTTTGTTCTTACTTTCTTTTATCAGCATAGCTAACATTAAAATTGATAAGTAAGTTCCCAATTCTAATCAACGTTTGTTAAGTATTTCAAATGCAATTTGAAGTTTTCTTTTCTAGAGTAGTATAAGAGCAAGATAAAAATAAAATAAACTAAAATGTATATAAGTATGTCATCCATATTTAGCATGAATTCTATATTTGGGTCGAATGCACGTGTCGTTTTTGCTTCTATTGCTGCTGCTGTTCTCTCCTCCATGGATCATGGATGAAAGTAGGTCGCAGGTCGATAGAGAATGAGGTCGCACGCGCAACCCGGCCCGGCGATCTGGGCCAATGCGCGTTCCATTTTCGAAGTGCACACACAACTCTTACACCACTCTCCATTCCAATTCACACAACCAACAACAAACACACAAATATCTTTATTCAATATATGTATACTTATGGCAATGCGGTGGCGGCCGCCAATTCTGTGTCACATCCAACCAACACAAACGCAATGACCCAACCAAATAATCTTCTCTGAACTTAACTAGGCTGGGGGGCTGTCAGTAAATTATGTGGATACAGACCGAAATAAACAAAAACATATAGAACACTAGCACCAGACTAGACTAGTACACTCAAAAGTTTAGTTTCAGATGCATGAACCACGAGAACGCTGCTACATTGATTTATAATTTTCCACAAAATGAAATCTATCCTGGAAACTTAAAAAAAAACCAATTCCAGTACAAGTAATTCGAGGAAAACGGAAAAACCAAGAAGACAATCAATTATCTCCAGTAAAATTTCAGTAGATATAGGTATAATAAATATTTTAGAACTTAAAAACGAACTTTTCACTTTCAACCGAGCTTTCCACTTGCAACTTTCTCCAAAAGTTTAGTATTGTACTTTCTGGCGTTGTTTCCTTATTCTCACTTATACATTTATTAATTTGTTGAAACACGTCTTTTATCGATTTGATTTATTATCCGCCGGATTAATCTACTGATACACGAATTCCTCAAGGTTACTACAACATAAGCATAATATAATATTATCTACGATCGACGTAACATGTCATTTCATTGGAACCAACAACGGCAACAACTAATAAAATGGTTAAATAGCAACCAATTCGTATTAAGCAGTGGCGGATTTATCATAAGGTGGAGTAGGCGGCCGCCTAGGGCCTCCAAATTATTAGAATTATACCCTCTATAATTCCCTTTTTTGAATATTATTAAATGCTGTATATGCGAAATAGGTGACCAAAAAAAAAAGCTCTCAAGTCTCAATCAACATCTCCCGCGAAGAGCGCATCCCAGAAGAGGTGACCAAAAAAAAAAGTTCAAATTTATGGTCAGTCCGTCCCTGGGGCCCAAAAGGAATTAAACGCCTAGGGCCCCAAATATGCTAAATCCGCCAATGGTATTAAGTAATTCATTTTACAATCAACGTAGTGGTACTTTAATTATGGTAGCAATTTTCGATTCATGTGTTATTATTGCTAGTTGTCGAGTAGATTCGGAAAAGTACTAAATAAAAATGAATGTGGTATGTGCCAAAAGTCACAAGATAATAGGAATCGGTGAATTGAAACGTTAAAAAGTTACAAAAACGAAAACGATTATGGTAACTACATAACAAATACTAAATTAATGGGAATTCGAAACATAAAGACAAAATGAACACCAACTTGTCGTTATTTTCATTTTGTATCTATAACATACGCGAATTTGCTGAGTAGAACAGGCTACAGGAGTTAGTAGTACAGGGTAATCGAAAAAGGAATGCTTGGCTTGAGAATTTTTAACTTTTTGGGTACTATAATCACAACTAACTGGATTTCAATTATTTTGGTTCACCATGTACATAGTTTAATAACGAAATTCTTTTATTTTGTAGTGCATTTTTAATTTTTCCATTTTGCAAACTGCTGAATTTTATGGCAACAAAAAAGTAAATATGAAATGGAAGCTTTCAAATAATAAACAACAACTTCAACTGCAATAGCTTTCGCAGAGCATTGGAAATGCCAATTATGTAATGACAAATAAACTAACTGAGAATATGCGCAGAAAACATTTTTGCAAATGCACAAATTGAAGGTAACTTTGCATTTATATACTTCACCAAGCTGTTACAAGTTATAAATAACTCTTAATTCAATTTAATTTAAATCTATGGCTATGCGCAGGTTGTAAGCCTAAAATATTAGAATAAGATGACGAAAAACAACCTATGAAGAGGAGTGAGTAACAGTATATTATTCAATGAGCGCATATGGAGGCCATTATACGCGAGGGCGAACTTTACGTAGCGAGACGTTAGTCGAGCGGAGTAAACGCCCAAGCATAAAATAGCCTCCATATGCGCTCATTGAATAAACTTGAAAGTTTTTGTATTTATAAATTATGTGTATATTAAATGCTTTTTATATAATTGCTAACTCACAAGTGAGCAAAATTATTACTGTAAAACTTCTAGGAAGTAATGCATATATACAAATTTCATCCACTGTTTGCTCTTAAAAATGTTTAAGTCCAATCCCTAAATTTAAGTGTTTTTAAGTTTCGTATGAAATTTTAATGGTACGTACGTAGTACCTATATTTATAACATTTCCCAAAAAAGTTTTATTAATGTATTTCATATACTTCTTATAATTACAGTTACTGTTGATGAATGTATACAAAGAAGTTTATATCAACAGGAAAGCCAAAGTCATAGGTAGAAGACACCTCGATAATAATAAAGTAACGAGTAAAAAAGATCAACAACACATATGTATTTTAGGAGACTGCGGACTGGTCAAACCACTCCCAAAATATCTTTCTTTTCTCTTAAAAATCATTTAAATCTTGCATTAGTGATCGGACTCTTGGCTCTATGGTGCCATGCATTTTATTCGTGTCCATATACGATTCAAGAAAAGACTGTAACAGAGTAGGTAAATAATTACGAATAACAATTTTACATTGAGACAGATAAAAGACATTTTTCACAAGTTACTTTTAAAAGACTTTGCGTTAATGCGCTGTCATGGCGCACGAATTACGTTTGCTTGAATTACGTTTCGTTTAAAATTTATGAATTTGACCATTTTGGCCTTTTTTGTTCTTGTATATATTTGTAATAATTTTACGTTATAGGTAATGCGAGGTTAAATTATTTATATTTTTAGAAATGAAAGAACGTAAAAACTTTTCAGAAAAAATGTAAATTTTTAATTACCACATAATTATAGTTAACATATAAAATCAATTACATTTTTCGATTGAACTGTGCGTGCGAATTTCTAATATGTACATTTTACATTGCCCTTTTTTATACTTTTCAACTATACGGAAGGTATGGTAAGCAAGAGTATTCAGTTTCGGTTCAAAAATAGAAGTAGGCTTCGATTTTGACCGAATTAGGATTGCACTCCACGAATCTTGCTTCCCTAAGTCCGAAAAAGTACTTTATGGTGTGTGTGTGTTTGTTTGTTTGTTTGTGTAATTGTGAACAAAATTCCAAGAAAACGATGCAACTAGTCGGAATGACATGGGACCAGGGGTACAGTCTGGTTAAGAACGGGAGTAAGAATGGTCATAAGCGGTCATAACTTGTGTGGTGCGAATTTAACGCACCGATTTATTATATTTCAATTTTGCGCATTTGGAATTTGTTTGCCGTTTGAGTGATTCTATATCTTATCCACTTCTTCATTTCTTAATACACATTATACACATATCTTCAACCTGGAAACTAATTCCACTTCTGAATATATACAATATGTCTGAGAAGTTTATACGTAATATTAACTGGACTACTCATCAATTATATTTTTACCACTAATTGACTAATTGACTAAGTTTCCAAACTATTTTTAAAGTTTGATCTACGAATATTTACACTTACCGGTTATATGCATATACCTGTAATAAAGAGAACGATATTTGCAAAGCAGCAGTGCAATAAGTTTTAGTTGTAGGTATAATGTGTAATATATAAATATTATTTTATAATTAACATTTTTCAATCCCACATACGGTATTAAACTATTCCAAATTTTTTTCTTTAAAACTACTTTAAATGTTTGCTCTTATTTCGTTCTAGAGTACACGTTTGTAGTATTTTATGTAAGTTTTAATTTAATTAAATTTTAAGCTCATTTATTAATATTAATTAGTTAGTTAGTATAGCAATGATCAGTATATAATATGTTTGATACCGTGCGCCGTCGTAACTATTAAGATAAAAGTTGAACTTGATGGTTTAGCGTTAGAATATTTAGGGACGGTTTATGATTGACATAGCATTTTCAGACCACTACACTCAGTGCGCACTCGCATGCACTGAAAACGCATGTCACAAGTAAAAAAAATAACTGCAATTTCACTATTTCAGTCATCATTTCCGCCACCATGGCATACGTAGTTGTTGAACAGTCTTGCTATGCGCATGCTGGCTCATCTTCAAACTCATTGGCTAGGATTAGGAAATATTTCATATACGAGTTGAGAGTTGGTGAACTTCTATGTCAAGCACTTATGTTAAGGGATTAATTCCACAATCATAAACCGCAACATGGCAATTCACATACTTGAACTATTTATATTAAATCTTATGTGACTATTATGTCAATCATAAACCGTCCATTACATCTAACCATATAAGTACGTAATGTATAAATATGTAATTATTAAGCGGAATGTTTAACAAATATTTCTCTAGAAATAAAAATATGTAAATATAATATTGTTAATTTATATAAACTTTAGAAACTACCGAAGTTATAAAATTTAAGCGACGTTTTGCAAATTCGATTTATAGCGACAAAACAGTAAGAGTTAATTAAATTCTGATAGTAGCATTGCAAATGTATTAAAATCGGGGTCCTCTTTGACCCAACATGAAAAATTGATAAACTTTCCTTAAGCGTGTCACATGCAAAACCAAATGTAACTGTATACTTACATTAATAGTATATTATTCAATAAGCCCATAATGCAGGCTATTATACGCGAGGGCAAGTTTACGTAACGAGGCGAAGCGAAGCGAGCCGAGTGTAGTAAAGCCCGAGCGTATAGCCTGCATTATGCGCGAATTGAATATTATACTTTATCCGCGACGACAAAATTTAATTTTTATACTGCAGTATGGCTTTCAAACTTACAAATTCAACCATGGAATTCAACTTACAGTGTGAAACGCTTGCTAGACGAACAGTAAATTACAACCGTCAACTTGAATAGCTATTATTTCATACAGTCTTTATTGTACATGGGCTCGCTTCTTTTGCTTCGAAAACACAAAACA
>JARJEB010032582.1:0-13101 GCA_030264535.1 Liometoxenus newtonarum | reverse complement strand
AAGACGCAATACAGCAAATAAGGCCCATCCGCTGTCGCTTTCCTGAAACTCTTCACTTTTTCATTTAATTGTTCTGTTTGACTGTTCACCGTCACCGTCGGCATGTCCACTCATAATTTGGACTTTGTTGTTGGTATACCGAAAAAAGTTCAAAATTGAGTTTAACCCCGGCCTTCAGCTCCTACAGAGTGCGAGACTTTCGTCAATTGGGTAGGGTAGGCCGCCAAATAGTGTTTGCCCGGGGCCCCTAAAGCTAGCGGTCCGCCCCTCTGTACGATGTACGAATACATATTTGTAAAATCATTTCTCACTTCTTTTTACTTTCCGACCTACCGAAGGAAAGTTAAGTGACCGGTCAAAATATCGAACTCGGCTTTTCGACCGATCTCCACGAATCTTGCTTTCCATGAGTCCGAAAAAGTGATTTTTGGAGTGTTGCAATTATTTACAGGTTTTCGCAATAGATGGCGAAGAATATTCTTATTCTTTATAAAAGCCAAGAAATTTACAGCAGAACAGAATTTCATTCACCAAACGTTTGTTAATTGTTTTTAACTATTTATTTGTTCAATCGTCCAGAATCATTTTTGTAATTTTTTTTTCCGAGCATGTGTAAGTTTTTCATTTACGTTCTTTGCATTTTGTAATTTTATGTTTATTATTATATGTTTGTTGAGAATTGAGAAAAAGAAACGCAGGATGAGGCATCAAACAGTCAACACGATGGCCGCATCACGTGAAATTGTTGAACCGATGCCAAAATGAATAAAGCATCAAATTATTAGAGACGTGTTGCTGGTCGAGCGTCGTTTTGAATGAAAACATACGAGCAAGTTAAATATCCCAAACCTTTCCCAACAAAGAAATTTGCGCACAAATTGCAATTGGACGAGCGCAAAATACGTCAAAAAGGAAAACGATATTAAACGATATAATAATTTATCTAAGTTTGTAATTTGCAATTTGCAAATACAAATCGAAATTTATCAAGACTTTTCAACTTACTTTAGCTGAACTTGCTTTAGGTTTGTTGAGTTCACATTTTTATTGATGTTTAGCATGCCAACTGAAATCGGAGGAAATTTGAATTTTGTAATAAAACCAACTGAAAAATAAACCAAAAACAATTTTCGTTCTCTCATTTTCCCCATGAGAACATCTGTATAAAGAGCACGTGCACAAATTCACTTTAGTTGCCAAAAAAAAAAAAATGATAAGACAAACCAAATAATAGGACTAGAAAAAATACTTTTTAAATATTTTTTTTCTATTTCTTTTTAGTGATCTTGACCCTGTCGCAATCGTTGAAGTAATAAATTTAATATTTTTTGTCTACAGAACCACTTAATCCACGTGTTTGTCTATTTATTAACAAGTTATCGACAATATCGTGTTTTTATATAAGTATAAGCAGCTATAGGTATACAAAGTGATTTTAAATTATTGACGATAAGTGAGTAGGTATAATAAATGAATTCAATAAATAAGCACAAATAAGTAATTATTTTAAATCACTCTGTACATATTCACACAATCAAACCGGTTAGAAAAATTGTTCAATGTCCACGTTACTTTAAAAGGAATTATTTGCACAAAATATAAACAATCGAAGCATTAGTGAATGCAATTATTAAAAGTCGACGTATTTATTTCGCTCACGTCTCTAGACTGGTTATTACCGATTTTCATTTAAATTTGAAGAAGAAAAAGCAAAATGTTGTGTTGAAGTTCCTTTGTGATTTCCAAAATTAATAAATTTTGACCCTTTTTGCCCTTGAAGGCATTTATTATTTAAGCGTGCAAAACAAAATTTTCATTGTTACACTGAAATATCGATTTTTCGAATTTATTCAAATTGTTTGTCCTCGAAAAGGATTTAAACGACTTCATAACGCCGCAATCATAAATCAAAACGCATCGAATGTTTATAATTCGTTTTGGCATGGCTTAGTTTTGCCACAAAATAATAAAAATTTCTTCTTTCCGTGTAATTTGTAATGCAATTTCATGACTTATCAAGATTTTCTTTTTTCTTCTGCATAGGTAACATTTTTGAACGTTTATTATTGCATTTTGTTGCGTTGTGTTGGATCGGGATCAGGAAGTAAATTGTTTCCGGCGTATAGGACGACCGACGGGAAATGTCGCAGGCCAGGACATATGCTGAATACTAATATTTAGGTTTTCATTTTTCCTTGTTCTCATTCTTACATTTTCATTCTCATTCACGTTCGCGATAAAGCAAGATAGCATTGCCATCAACATCATCAAGTCGAACAGTTTTTTATTCATGACATTTCAAAGAAAAACTAATAATTTGCTTTGAAATCCATTTTTATGATTTATGTCAAAGCCATTATTTAATTATCCTGACAATAAATTTGAACCGCGATGATGTTTGTTATTGTTGTTGTTGTTTTTGAAACGTTGAAAAGCGAAAATTCGGTCATTCGGTGAAGAGTGTTTTATTTCAGGATCCATCAGGACACTAAACTCAGTTTCAGGACACAATTCCAACGTATAAAGTGTAGACTAGGATTCAAGGAAATCAATAAGACTTAAATGTTATAGGTCAACGCAGAAATAGAAGCATTTATATTTCAAATCGATAGTAAATTAGTTTTGACGGCTCTAATTTCGTATTTCAATTGTTTCGGTAAATAAAATATTTACATTACAATTTTTATTTTTACAATAAATTACGAAACTACCTAATTTTCTCTAGTTTTCGTAGAAAGTATAATACTTTGGTTAAACTCGAAAAAACCTTTTATCCACTACGATTTCATATCAATCAATTGCTTAATGGACAGGGGCGTAGACAGGATTTCATGCAAGGGGGGGCAAGAACAAAGGGAATATCAAAAGAATCACTCTACCGATATTAAAAAACAAATAGAAAACGCAAAATTACCATAATAGACTTATCGCTGCGGGGGCGGTAGCGGGGGGGGGGGGGACAACGGCCCCACCCTGCCTACGCCAAGTTAATGGATATCATTATTTAAATCATTGCATTATAGTGACGTATCCATGCCATTACGGCCGCATAATGCCATGTATACCTACGTGTTAATTATTCATAATGCCATCGATACCAAACAAAAATGTATCTTAGAAACGGAACAGCTGACTTTCTTTTCATCATGATGCATTGCGAGAGACGCAAGCTTGCAAACTTGTTTACGTTTCATTTACATATACTTATGTAAATATGTATTTGTTAGGTTTGTAGGTTAGGTTCATCGGTTAATTCGGTTAATTCACACCACAGTTATCGAGTTATCCCAATAAAGTAATCCCAATCCCATTACTGGGATTGCAAAATGGTGCAATGCAAACATGGAATTGCCGTGTTTAGTCAAAAACAGTGATGAATTTGGTCATAATATAATTGAGACATAATTGAATCGTGGATAAAGTATGGTACTTCACTCGGATGGTTACGACACTCGCCTAATAATACACTATTTCCCATCGAATAATACTTTTCTGATTCTTGTCTGAACTCTTTCGTTTTTATTATATGATTTACTTTTTGGAGCTCGTTCTGTATATGTATATGAAAAAATGTATGTTTTCTTTGTTTCAGGTGAGTCTTAACACTTGTACGACTTCAGTCGGTCGCCAATAATGCGGTTTCTGGTGGTTGAAAGGAAAAGAAAAATGTTTAAAGCGCATAGAGCCTTAAAGAAACTGTAAGTATTCATCATCTCCTTCTGTATACAAACTACACGCGTAAAGCGTAAACTTTTCGCATTTCGTTTAACGAAATTGGCAAAATTTGATTGCCATCGATCCGGAAAATTTCGTAAGTTTTTATATTACTGTCGATTTGTTCGTCTCAAAGTTTTTTTTGATTGATTTCATGGAAGAACTCGTAAAATGTAATGTAAAAAGAGAATTATTCTGAAAAATTATAATGCACTCATCACACGCCAGAGTCAACTCTACAAATTGTTAAAAGTTAAAACTTGAAATGATAAGAAAATAGGAGTTGGTTTAGTGGCAACGGTGGCAGCAATTTAACAACCATCAAAGCACATTAAAGTCATTCAAGTGGCCACTAATAAAACACGCTTTTGATGAGTTTCCGCGGCATGTGCTGGTGCTGGTGCTGGTCCAATATTTACACATTTGAACGAATGGCAAAATACAAATAAAAATGTACTTACAAAGTGGCACACAAACAAAATTAAGTTTGCGTTCCATGTTGCATGTTTTTGTATACAAAGCTATGAACAGGGACGGACCGCTAATTTTATCGGATCTGGGCTAACACTGTTTGGAAGCCTACCCAATTACCCAAACTCTATAGAAGTTCGCGGTGGTTGCGAGCAAAGAGGGCCCATAAAGACCATGCCTAAATCCGCCTCTGCCTATGAAATGTATTTACATATATCAAACAAGTAACGGACACATAACAATCTAACATGAAAATGACATGAAAATGTCGTGATTTTCATTTATGTTTTTTATGTTTCCGTTTACCGATAAAAAAAAACTTTTTAAGGTTACAAAACCTTGCTGTTACATTACAACGAAGAAGTATAATAACAGTTGAAAAGGAAACTTTATTATTTTCACTATTTTCACTCTATTGGTAAACTACAGCGCCATCTATACTTAGATGAATTTAATTAGGAATATTTCTTTGCTTTTTAAGAAATAGTAGTTTAGCTTATAAGGTTGGAAAGCATTCAAATTCTCATGGAAGTGATTAAGTGGAGCACGACTGCTTTTCATTAATAATACAAATGCAGAACTGAAACTGTTACATTACAACGAAAAAGTATAATAACAGTTGAAAAGGAAACTTTATTATTCTCACTATTTTCACCATATTGGTAAACTACAACGCCATCTATACTTAGATGTATTTAATTAGGAATATTGCTTTTCTTTTTAAGAAATAGTAGTTTAGCTTATAAGGTTGGAAAGCATTCAAATTCTCATGGAAGTCATAAATTAAAGCACAACTAGACGAGGTGGAGTGCAGTATATCGTCCGAGTGCGGAATTGAATTTTTTCCAATCGCATTAGGATTTTCATTAATAATAAAAATACAGAACTGAAAAGTTCATTTCAATACTAACCGTTGCTTGTTGCCGACAACAAAACTGAGAAGTAATACTGAAGAGTAAAACAATGTTGAAATAAACTTTTCAGTACTGTATTTGCTTTAATACTGAAAACCCGTGTTCCTAATACGATCGGAAAAATATCAATTTCGCACTCAGGCGATGTACTACTATACTCGACCTCGTCTTGTCTTGCTTCAATTTATCAACTTAATAAGACTTTGAAAGCTTTCCAAGCTTATAAGATAAAGTACTATTTGAATGTTTTCCAACCTTATAAGGTAAACTACTATTTCTTAACTAAAAATAATAGATTCGTTTGGATTCATCCTGAATGCATGTTGCACTACTACAGCTACATTTGTATATGTAGATAAGCGACTCCGACTTAAAGTTTAAAATTTAATAATAAAATTGGCTCCGACTCATCATAGCACCAAATAGCAAACAAATTCGTCCTGCCTTTCGGAATGCGCGCTGTATATAAGCGAATAAATTCGATTAGTCCCCTGCCTAGTACATTTCCATACAAAATGCTGATTTGCATCCAACATTTTGTTGATAATGTCCTTTTGACTCTTGACTTTTCTATTTACTCTAACAAGCACTTAGCAAATCGTCCTATTGGCGAGGCGAATTCAATTTTATTCCTGCAATGTATTCAGCTCTACGATGATGACCTTCATAGGAAACTTAGTTTATTACGAAATGTCAAGGTTCAAATAAATTCGGAACTATTCTTGCACGCAAATTCCGGAATAATTCGAAAAAATTTTGTCGACTAAACGGAATTCCCGCTCCTAAAAAATGAACTATTTAGTTTTGTTACATTAATTGATTGGTTGATTCTGAATTTATCCAGTTTGAACCAGGAACGAACGAGGATAATAATTTATTAATTTATGCAAAAGATTTACGACTGCAGCGTTTTTTTTTTCCTTACTATACTTTGTCCCAATTGACTTTACAATCAACACCATAAAAATTGAAATTGAAAAGGAAAAATGTTTGTTGGGGTCCGTTGCCAAATTGACAATTACCTAAAAAATCTAACTCTAAATCTAAATTAACTTACAGTATTATAGTACTAATAATATTTACATTTGTCTCGTCGTTTATATAGCGTGTTTGTATGTGCAGTTATTTATTTATATGTATAATTATTTATTTTTTCAAGGTCACGTGCGATGTATTGTGTATTTTGTGATTTTTATTTATGTCGGTTGCGGACAGCACGTTAGCTTTTTCTAGTTACCAACTTGCAAGTACGGTTGCATAACGTAAGCCGCCAAAGTACAAATAAATATATTCCAGTCTTAATTAACAACCCATCACTATGAGTATAATATAAAATTACTTGAATCATGACTTTAACCTGCTTTTTATTTTTAGTGTACACTCACTCACTTTTAATGATAACAATATTTTTTTACAATTTTATTAAATAAAATTATACTCAAAATTTTATTACAACACTCTGTATTCCATCGTAATTGTAAATTTTATTTTTTTTAAACTTTTTAAAATATCGGTACGGGTTCGCACCGCACAACTTTTCGACCGATTTCGAACCTACGGTCAATGGATCTCCATGAATCAACGAAAAATAAGACTTTGATTTTTTCATGATCACCTTACTTTCTTACACAAAGTAAAAATTGAAATTTTTTGTATCGAAATTGTTATTTTGAATTTCCTAGCTAAACCTAAACGTCAATCAATTGTTAATACTTTAATTATATTCATACGATAGATCCGCTTGAAATTTAGTTAATTAAATTGAACCCAAAATTTCATTGAGCGAGCTCAGGCGATATAATTAAAATTTTGAAAACTAAAACGTCAATCACTTTGGATTTGCGTTTCGTTTCGTTTCATGTTTGCACATCGCGCACAATTAGTTGTAACATCTACAACTACGCAAATTTATATCACACATATAAATTTTATCCGTTGTCAAGGTCTTCCATTATCTCTCATTAAAAAGGCCAAGAGTACACACAAGTTGAAACTACTTTTCGTTTCGTTTATTTGGTGTTGAAACATTCTCAGTCTGAGTGCGTTAATTTAATTTGTTTATTATGAAATTGCGATAACAAAACGAAAACCTAAATTTTTAGTGTCTCTCACTCTCTCGTCTCAACAGTGTTTAGCACCTAAAGCTTTTGTTGTTGTCTGTTGACAAGACAATAAATGATTTTGCATTTTTTTTTCTCGAAATGGCCACCGAATTAAATTACAAAATCGTGTTCGGTACGTAAATTATGTACTTATTTTTCAACTATTCATTCAATCTACTAGAGATAAACATAAACAATAGTTTTGGTTGAGTTATGCGTTGGGAAAAAGCGCACGAAGTCAAAATTGTCTCCAAATTGCGAATTATGACATGCGATCATAAAAATAATTTGCTTCAAAAATCCGTCTTTGTAATTTTATTATATTAGTTAATTTGCTAATTGAAAGAATTCGACCGAACAATTATTTTTGTAGATAGTAAATAAAATTCTAAGAACTATTTTCTATATAATTCTCTGGATAGAAACAAATCTGCCATTTTTATGTGTCACTTAAGGGGACCGTCTAGTCTCACGATTTTTCGAAACTCATAAAGTTCATGAAATTTTTAGAGAAAGATATATGTACAGGTACCTGCACTCGAAAAAGGTATATTATACTCTCCTCGAGTTAATAGTTTTCCAGTTTAACATTAATTTGGTATATGCCTGATTTTACTAGACGGCCGCCTTAAACTTAAAGCTAATTTCCATCCAACCTAGTAATCTCACTACTTGACTTGCTAGTTTACAAGTATAGGTAACAAGTAGCAAATAACAACGCACAAATTAGAAACGCCAAGAGATGAAAGGAAATTAAAATAATAATAAATAAAACTGTGCGATAAAGTCGATGTGGGCAATGCGAAAAACAAACGGCGACATTTCTCTAAAAGTAAAGAGCCGGGGCGGTGGGGGTGGGGGGGGGGATGGGATTCGATCCGGGCGGCACGTGGATTGGAAACGTGCTGATAGAATGTCATGCGAATATATTCGAATATGAAAAGAAAATTATACACGATCATATCCAATCCGCATCCAATACGAATGGAATGGAATTAACATGGAAATTTTTACCTATTTTCAGTCAGGTGTTTATATTTTAACATCACGTTTATTACACAAGTTTGTTGGTAGACGTTGTCAAGCAAAGTTTGATTGTACTTTTGTTTTTGTTTAATTCACAAATTTCATGTTAACTTATTTATATTTTCTAGATTTGTGGATTAGTTTAGTATTACATAATAGTATATTATTCAATGAGCGTATATGCAGGCTATTATACGCGAGGGCGAAGTTTACGTAGCGAGCCGGTAGTCGAGCGGAGTAAACGCCCGAGCATATAATAGCGCATATGCGCGAATTGATACTTTATCTGCGACGACAAAATTTAATTTGGCTTTCAAACTTCAAAATTCAACCATGGAATTCAACACATAATCCTAGATGACGTTTTAGATGCAGTCCGTGTGTCACATATCATTATTGAATGCAGCGAAGAGCTGTGCTTGACGTAAAGTAAATCTCTAGAAGAATAATGACCTATTATTGACGTGTGTCAAGATCATTATTCGCGAGTGGGTTATATGTGCCTGTATACACACCTAATAATGGTTTGGTTTGGTCGTCGCGGATAAATTTTTTTATGTAGGATTGGATTTGAAACAATGTTTGCAGCAACTCAGGGGCGTCGCAAGAAATGTTTGTCCCGTAAGCAACATTTTCGGAAAAAAAATTAGAAATATTATTTTTTCCGTTGCGCGCCGATAAGCAATGTTTTCCTTTGCATCATAGTAGCTACGCCACTGGTGGCCTGGCTGGGAACAACTCATAAAAGTTATTAGCAAATGCAAATAATTCAAATTATTCTTTAAAGGTCATTTATTAATGAACTGACGATATTTATCCAATGGTTTGACCATATTAAAAACGTGAAATTTAAATTTTCTTTTACTCTCTTCCTTTATTGACTCGAACAAAATCATATCCATTAATTATTTAATAATTTATTGGAAAATAAGCGCGTAATTAATTTTCATTTTGTTTCCTCTCGCTAAGGAATTTATTCATTATGTTCATTCAGTTTCTCATTTATTATTTGCATTTTGTTTAAGCGATACAATGAAATTTTCATTTTTGTACAAAGTTTAACAAAAAATAACTTCGCCGCATCGATTGAAGTAAAGTTACAACTAATAAATTTGTAACTTTGGATAAGATTAATTAATTTGGAGCAATCTTCAGTTCTTAATAGCCCTGCTTTTATATACATATATTAAGATCTTGATGCCGCTTCTGATGGTCGTTTTGTGATTAATTAAATGATCCTATATTAGGTTAGGGATGAGATATCCTTTATATAGTCGTTAGGCTTATGCCTTAATAGCAAAATGACTTAGAACACCATTTTGGCGTCAGGCCTTTCCTTTTTTGCATTACTTTTTTCCCAATTTTTCCGACGTTGTTGTTTCCGTTAAGCGCAATAGCTTTCCGGCCGGAGAAATAAATTGGATAGCTGCATGAAAATAACATTTTTCGTTTTTGGATCAATTATCATCTAGAAAAATGTGAAAGGTTTAGGATTAGTTGCATTCTAGAGCTTTAGGCCATAACATTTACAAAAAAAAAAATGATACCAAAATCAAGAAAAATATTGAAAGTAGTAAAGAGTAGCGGATTCTACTCCAGCGGAGGAGGAGGAGCTAGGAATTCTTTTGTTCGATAGGTGACGCTAGTGGTGCCGCGTTCTTGTTTTTAACATTAAATAAACGTACAATATTCATTTTTAACATTAAATAAACACTGTATGTTAACAACAAGAACGCGGCAGTACTAGCGCCACCTATCGGACAAAGAATCCCTAGCTCCTCCTCCTCCACTGCAGTAGAACCGGTTATTCTTTACTATTATTAAAAAATATACGAAAATATTTATAACATTTTTGATAGTAGAATAAATAAGTACAGAAATATCGAAGTTGTAGTTGTAATTGATTCTTGGATGTTTGATTGCACTTTTTGTTTCTTTCAAAAGTCCTATCACAATTCTTTTGATATTGTTAATGTGATGTGTTTTACTTGTTTCTGCATATGCGATAAACGAATGAATCGTTTCATTCATGGAAACCATGACCAATTTAATTGACAACTGTAGTGTGCATTTATAATTTACATATGCAAAACTTTTTTCCTTTTACAAAACAATTTTGTGTTGTGTTAACTATATTATGACCAAACGGTAAAGTTGTTAACAAACATCTGACCTAACAAAAACCTCAGATTGTTGGCGTACTAGTTGGATGATTAAACACGGTCATGTATTTTCTCTTGATTTCTATTTCCCCATTTCATTTATTTTAATTGTTCATTCCAAAGTAAAATTTTAGTTGTAGGTATAAAACTGAAATTTCTCAGTAGTTGCAAAATCGTCTTTTTATCAAAAGTCAGCTTTGCATATACATATTTATTATCATGCAACGTCATAACTCCAGAGAACCATCATAAATAGTTTCACGTCTCTTGTAATAAAATAATAACACAAAAACAAGTGTTCCGAGCTACGCGCATAAAAGTAAAAATAGAATGTAATGTAAGTTGAGTTGGAAGCACAGATTTGCGTTAATAAACAAAGAGCTCTTTGCCTCTTTGAAGATACAAAATATAAACTTGTTGTTTGTTAATGAATGTTTGTTTGAGTCGAAACATAAGTACACCGTTGATTGTCGGAATGGTTTATGATGCAGAATGCAAAACAGATACGCAACGTCTGTGTTTAAATTCGTACCAAGCTGCTTCAGCCAGACTCAGCTATTCAAGTTAAACAAAGTTGCATCGGTACTGAGTCGATAGTCAGTTGGATCCTTTGGAATCGGTCTATAAGTGCTTCAATTGGTTGGTCGGTGGTCCAGGTAGAAATAATTGACTTGCGTATTTATTATTAATAGCACAACATTAACAAAATCATATACGAACTGGGTACATAAAACTAGAAGGCGACGTGTGTATATACTTTTTGTCAAGTGTCAACCGCTTATTACACGTTGCCAGTTTTCTTTTATACCGTGGATTGTCGGAATAGAATATGATGCAGAATAGAAAACAGGTACGCAACGTCTGTGTTAAAATTCGTACCAAGCTGTTTCAGCCAGACTTAGCTATTCAAGTTAAACAAAGTTGCATTAATAACACAACATTAACAAAAATGCATACGAATTGGGTAGATAAAATTAGAAGCCGACGTGTGTAGATAATTACTGTCAAGTGTTAACCGCTTATTACACGTTGCCAGTTTTCTTTTATACCTACATCAACCCCAATGTGGCGGTTACATAAAGTACATTTCATATTTAAATTGTTATCTTACACTTATGTTGAATGTTTGTCTGATTGCTTGATGGTTCAGCGCCATCTGGTTTTTCATGGTTCGTATCGGATACGAATTTTAACATAGACATTGCGTAAGTTATTTTATTGTTTTGTTTATTCTTGCAATAAACATTACAACAATTTTGATGTCATTTAAATATTTTTGTATTTATAGTGAATTTTTGTTAATATATTAATAGAAATTCTGACTAAGAAGTAAATAAACCCAGTTAAAGGTAATGTTGATTTTTCGTATTTTACAATCATCAGTTAGTCATTAAAGTATTTAGTGTCTTTAGATTTAGTACAATGACCTCCCAGAACTACACAAAAACAGACATTAATTGAAGTATAACTGGATTTAATCTGACGGAAAACAAAATGATTGAGTGCCCTTTCAGTCGTTCTTATAATTGATAATAATAATTGTTAAAAAAGCATTTCCATTGGAACAATTAAAAAATATTTATTTAATTACCGCTCTTTAGTAACCTTTCCTTATTTCTTTCTTTCTTTTTAATGATTTAATTCTCGTTTGTGAATTCCATTCTTGTGATTAGGTATAGTATATAAAATAAAATAAAATAAAATAAAATTCATGTTTCAGCTTTATGTGTTGGTTGATTATGTGAGCTGGTTCAGACTCATAAACACATATGAAATAGTGCGTGCAACTTTTGAAATATATTTGTGGCGGTACGAGTGAATTTACAAGTGTTTTAACGTGTTTATGTTAGGTTATGTTTATTGCGTTCACCATATATTCAAATATGTTTACCAACCGCGATTTCTCAATTACGATTTGGAATGCAAGTGTTCTGTTTTATATATTAATCGAACATATTTATATTTATTAATTATTTTTGCCTGTCAGAAGATCATTTTGTATATATTTCAAATCGTTTTAAATGTTTACATTTGCAAATTTCAAGGTGCAAAAATATATGTTCAAAAAATGTGAGTTTTCGTATTTTTTCAAACACTAATCTAAGTCTCTACTTTACGTTGTCTCTATAAACTTATATCTCTATGGGTTGGGTTATGAACTAGTGATCATGAAAAAAATTAAAGTCTTATTTTTCCCTAATTCGTGGAGATCCGTTGACCCCAGGTCAAAAAGTGGCTTTTTGGTGTGTGTGTGTGTGTGTGTGTGTGTGTGTGTGTGTGTGTGTGTGTGTGTGTGTGTGTGTGTGTGTGTGTGTGTGTGTGTGTACAAAATTGCAGGCAAACCAAGCATCGTATCGTAACTCTCCCTCCCTGTTGAACCTGGAGTAAAAATAAACCAAATCGGCTGGTAAAGAAGACACCTTTACTCGTAGGCCAAAACGTCCAACTCGCTAAATATTGATTGTAGCATAAAAGTATCTATATAATCTCCGAATTGGTTTTCAATTTCTTGCAAGATTAACATTTCTTCATTGACATTTCTTCTAGAGCTAATGGTTTGGAAGATATGTGCTACCATTTCAACAGTCCCATAACAATCACCAGCATAAGAATAGAATTGATCAATGCTGCTCCCATCACACTGACACTCTGAATTGACAATATAAACTTCAATATTGAAACTGACATTAGACGTCATCAAAATTAAATAAA
>JARJEB010032580.1:0-11166 GCA_030264535.1 Liometoxenus newtonarum | reverse complement strand
ATCATATGGCGGGATATGAGAGTGGTCGTACCGTCCGGTGTGAATACTCTCATATCCCGCCACATGATTTGACCCCGCGTCGGTCCCGCTAGCACTCCCGCAGTATCGCGTTGGTGTGTTTGGCCTTTAATTAATTGATTGTCAAAATTTGTCAAACAGTTGTGGTTAAGCATTCTTACTATTGCAATCCTAAGCAGTTTTCTAATCATGCTTTTCACCACAGAACACAAAATTTACATGATTGAAGCCTATTTTCGAACTGGTGTGCTAGTTTAATTTGGCTTTTTATTAATAAAAACGAAATTAGCGTTTCAATTTCATTGACCACTCTCATATCCCGCCATATGATTTGATCCCGCGTCAGTCCCGTTACCGCTCCCGCTCCCGTAGTTTCGCGTTGGTGTGTTTGGCCTTTAATTAATTGATTGTCAAAATTTGTCAAACCGTTGTGGTTAAGCTTTCTTACTATTGCAATCCTAAGCAGTTTTCTAATCATGATTTTCACTACAGAATACAAAATTTACATGATTGAAGCCTATTTTCGAACTGGTGTGCTAGTTTAATTTGGCTTTTTATTAATAAAAACGAAATTAGCATTTCAATTTCATTTTCAAACTTGTAGTTCATTATGATTTCATCTCTATAAATAGGTATTAGAATGAATAACATATTTGTAGGTTATTTATAATGTCAGAAAACAGAATTATTTGAAAACGACGACACAAGCCGCCGGGACATACGTTTTCCATTCCATGGCCAGCTTTGACTAAGATAATTTTTGATGACCCGGTATAAGTTTTTATAATGTTTTTATCATCTAAGATTTGAGAATAGAACTTCATTTCGAGAGCATCACGAGGGTACAGTTTTACCCACTGATTTATTAAAATAGTCTTTAACAACTGTTAATAAAAATACTAAAATTACCATAGACATAGTATAAGAAGAGATAGAGCATTGACAGCTTGGTTATGTTCAGTCAGGGCGGAAAAAGATGGACTGCTTATTTTCCCCTGGCGCTGAATATCAAGCGGCGAAACGTGAAACTAAAAAAACACCAAGCATACGACCATAGCACGCCGAAGCAAGTTTCTATATTTGCCGCTTTGCCATCAGCCCCAGGGGAATATCTTCTTTGTCTCCACAGGGCGACATATGTTGAAAGAGAAGCACACCTGTATTGGCAAACGAATTTTGCTTATCAAATAATATTAATCATATTTGCTCCATTCAATAAAAAGAAATTAGAAGAAAAAAACTATGGCACCAAGTTATTTGCTACATTTATTTGCATTATGCATCAATTTTTAATAAATCTAAAACATCCACCTTAATCATGTTAAACTAAACATAAACACATACCAATCTAAATTTATATCTGGTTAATTAAACCGAGAATAAGTATTAAGAAATAAGTGCTTAATATAAATTTTTGCTTGAATTGTATGTTGCGATTGCAGTTGCAGTTATAATTACTATAGCAGTAACGTTAATAACTTGCAATCTATAAAAGAAATTGTTGATTAAACGTAAAATATAAATTTAATGGTAAACGATATAAAATATAAATTTCCTATATACTCTATACCTATTATCTATAGTATATACATGTAAGTATTTGAAATAGTTGTAAATTTTGTAATTGTAGTTGGGTTGACTTTGAAAGGCATGTGCGCTTTTTTCTCAAGTACTTCTAGTATAGTTATGCTCTCTTTTTGGCCTCCTCAAGTTTGCAAATTAGTTACATACACACGTACTTTATGCATACATACATGTTGACGTTCGACGTGGAGTTTGATGTTTCTTCTTTAGTTGGTACTTACATAGGTTATAGGTATGTACTCTTAGTACAGTCTTGCAATTCTAATTTGTAGACATCATGTTTGAATACATGTTAATAAGTTAACAGTGAATGCATAGGTCTCGTATGAAGTGAATGTTTAGAATTCTATATACTTGTCTATACATATAGTTTAGTTACTTTGGTTTAGTTTTGGTTTAGTAATAGTTTAATACATTACCAAGTCGCGGAATAGTCGTGGAAAACCGTACGAAACTACTTTAGTTAACGGTGCATTTGAAAATATGCACGTTTTTATGAATGGATGAAAATGGCAATTTGAAATATATGAAAAATGAGAATTAAACAATAAATAAACAAATTATCTTCTATAGTCTATACCTATATGTATAAAGAGAAAGGAAAAAGAAACATTTCCTTGTTTTCTCAATTAAGCGTACTCAGTTAGTCACTAATTCTTTAAAACTGTTTTTTTGTTTATTTTTAGTTATTTAATTCAGGAAATTGAAATTTATGTTTAGTTATTGTTCCGTGACTGTATACAAGTAATGCGCGCACACTTTGCACATCATTTTAAAATAGCTAATTAAAAATAATGAATAGAGAATGTAAATTGTCCATTAGAATTGTACCGGGTCATCAAAAAGTATCTTAGTCAAAGCTGGCCATGGATTATATAATGAATGTCTATACTTGACAATTATCATTAATTTATTGATTGTCAAAATTTGTCAAACCGTTGTGGTTAAGCTTTCTTACTATTGCAATCCTATACTATATAAGCAGATTGAACCCTATTTTCGAACTGGTGTGCTAGTTAATGGAATTTGGGAATACAGTCAGGGTTTATATTTGGACAATTTTCGAAAGCACTTCCCAGCCGTAGCAGTCTTAACACCGGACTTTTATGCGTGCCTTCGAAATTGTGTTGGTGTGTTTCACGAAACTGGCTATGTGACCAAAACGGGGGAGATTTCCAACATATACTCTAATTTGGCTTTTTTATTAATAAAAACGAAATTAGCGTTTCAATTTAATTTGCAAACTTGTAGTTCTTTATGATTTCATCTCTACAATTAGGTATTAGAATGAATAACATATTTGTAGGTTATTTATAATGTCAGAGTGGCAAACAGAATTATTTGAAAACGACGACACAAGCCGGGACATACGTTTTCCATTCCATGGCCAGCTTTGACTAAGATAATTTTTGATGACCCCGTATAAATGATAATGCACGAAATTGTTTGCGCATTCGTTAAACGCGTTAATTAGAAAAATTGCGACGATTAAACACTTCCTTCCCGTTTGTCGCCCATGCAATTGTTACAATTATTACGTGACTATAGTAATTGTTGTATGTATTCTCTTCATGCATATGCTATGACAAAAATAATTACAAAATAATTCACCATAGCCTTAAAACCTTGTGCGCATGTTTAAAGTTAAATAAATAAACAAATTAATAAATTAAAAATATTCACACGCAAGTTTGGAGTGTCAAATATAAAGAGAAAAAACTTTGTTATCATTACTATTGCAAAGAATGCAAGTATGAAAATTAAGTAGGAAGTAAACTTTTATTGCTTTCGTATCTAAAAGTAGAAATTATTATAAGTACAATCTACTGAATCTGTATGGAAATAGTCAAAAGTTAAAGTTATGGTGATGTACAAGTGAAAGATACAACATTTCAAATTAATACACGACATAAAAGACATAAATATGAAGAGGAAAGGATGGAAAAATGATAAAAAGTCAAATGAACAGTTATCGTGTTTTATTACTTAAGTTCAGACGTTAACCAACGCAGGAATTATGAAGTAACATAAACTCAAGCACAATAACACAATCAAAATAAAGAAATAAATAAATGTTACTGCAAAATGTTATTACAAAGCGCCAAATAACAATGTCATTATTAAATGGCTTGTAATTGTATTAAATGTACACGGGAAAAGTTCAATTTAGAAGCTTGAAGTGTTATTAAATATACAACGTCAACAATAATGAATAACAATAAATTACAATTGATTCATCCTAAAAATGTAATATAATTGGCTTTCTATTTTTTTTAGGCAAAAAATCTCGTTTCTATGTTCAGGGTTTCGTAGTCATTTCATTATGGTACGAGCATTCGAACTTGTGAACAAAATGTGTCCCTGTGATTGGGGGAATATAATTGAAAAGAAAAGAAATTTATAGTTCTCTAGGCGTAGCTAATAAGTTAATAAATTGCAATATAATAAGGTAATCACGAAAAAGAAAAGTGGTGCGTTAAATTCGCGCCGCACAACTTTCCGACCACAACCACTACAATTTCGTAGAACTGGTCGATCGCAAAAATAATTTTCTTCGGAAAGTGGAAATAGGATTGATTGTGTTTTGATTTATTGATTTTTTGTGCAATTTCCACTTTCCGATCAAACGATTGAAGAGTTCCACGAAATCGTAGTAGTTACGGTCGGAAATTTGTGCGGTGCGACTTTTAAAATTTAAAAAATAATTAAAAAATAAAGACGAATAAAGACGAATGGAAAGGAACTTTGCATCTTACTTAATAAACAGGACTAGCTAGCAGGAGATGGTGAAGAAAATAGTTAGTACTAGCTATAGTGATGAAACACTGAAAACTATATGAAAGCACCACACATTCCAAAAGCCGAATGAACTGTAGTGTCGGCATGACCGTTTTGCCAATGCCAATAAAACGAAAGAAACACTGATGAAACACATAAAATTGTTCTGTACCGACGATGTTACCGTTAAATCCAGACGATTGGAGACGCACTACGTTACTACCGATACAACACAAACTTCGATTCGAATCGACGAAGAGTGCGACAAGAACCATGCATACATTTGGTATGTAAAGTATTTCTGAATACGATACGTCATATTTATATGAATATCTTTGGACTGTAGTGTGTACTTAGACGACAATCCGTGATTCATGTTGAACTGAAAAGTGAAAAACAAGAAGTTGCCTATTGAAATTCTTCGTGACTTTGTTGAAAATAGTTTTTCTAGTTTGCATTCGGGTAAAACTGAATATTAAAATAAATGGTGGAATCGCTTATTCGCAATAAAGATGTGAATCATTCAATGAACTCGTTTATTCCATGAATGGTTGTTTATTTTATTATTACACTTATATTTCATGCATTAAGTTAAATGCCGTATGAATAAATCAAATTACCAAGAACCAAAAAATGTTGGTACAGTGGAACCGGAAGAATAAAAAAATATACTTATTCAGAAATAAGAAAGCTTATTTTACATGTAGAAGCGAAATTGATTCGCAAAATTCATGCTAGAAATTTTATAGCCGTAGTTTAATTTTAATTGAATAATATTTATAGCAACCGTTGGAAAATATATTTTTGCTAAGTCTACAATTGATATTATATTCGAAAAATATCGAACTAAATACGTCACGATGAGAGTATTAAGCATCAGGAGAAATATGAAAACATCAGAAAACAGGTTTCCCGTCCAATGTAGACAGTTTAATCGTTCCAAAAAAGTCGTCCTTGAGTGAATAAATTCAAAAATAAAAATTCAAAAACAAATTGTATATATGACCAACAAAAATCAAAAGGGAAAAAGTACTTTTTAAAGAATAAAATAACAAAAGTGATAAAGTAGCTTATGAAAGAATTAGCATCCGCTACAAAAAAAAAATAGTCGAAAACCAGTGCTCATAATAGCTAGCATAATATTCCTATAAACGTAATTAACCCTTATATGTGCATTAGCTCTGCTACATGTATACCTAAAAAAGGATAAAAGTCCACTGATTATATATTTTTTTTCTTCAATTTTGAATCAAGTTTTTATAATTTATAATCATCCTCATAGTCATCTTGAGACCTTAATTTAGTTTAGGTTTTCTTACTGGACAGAAAGAAGAACCAAATAGGTATACTGCCCTATAATATGGACATATAAATTATCGCAAATTAGTCATGTCTACTGTCTAGTATGGTCTTTTATAGAAGATTCGAGTCTAATTGTGTCTCTGAGAATGCGGAAAGTAAAAAAAAATGAGAAAGAAAAAGTTAATAAATGTCTCATGTCTGGGGCATAAAATTTTAAATTTTCAATTTTCAATTCAACTATACGAACTATACTTTTGCTTCAAAATGTTGATGGTATTATTATAATTGTGATAGTACTTGTACAACATTTAGTGGCCCTCTTTAGTTCTTTCGCGGTTTAGTAGGTATGGTAACGTGGGAGTGCTATTAGACTTCTTTAAACAGATAAATTGCATAAATAACTGTAAAACAGAACAGAACTGTAAGAGTGAAAGATTTGTGTTGAGATATATGCAAGCAAGTTGAGCAAAACAACCACGGTCGGTAACAGCAGCATAAAGCAGAAGCAACCCAGCAAATAAATGTAGAGTGTTAACAGTGTGTGTATGTAAGTACCTACGTACCAGCGAATTCTTTAATAAATATTGAAAAGGCACCGCTGTTACTAATGCGCGCATTCCAAAGGTGGTTAAGTCTATGATTAAGTAATTACGCGGTGCATGGACACTTAAAACGCGGAAATTTCATCGTATCGTTCCAATCGTCTATTTCAACCAGCTTAACCATGTACCTCCGTTTTCGAAACATATTTCATTCTTTAACATCTTTACCATCAGTGGACTAGTATGGTAACAAACGATGTTAATACATTTGTGCTGTTTGTACCGCCGACTTGTTTAATTTTGCTGACAATTTCTTGCGCATCTTCAGATGTATGGACTATTTGCTTATACTACTGTCAAGTTTCCGACGATAATATACATTCACAATTACTTGAAATGTTTGAAATTTGTATTTTGCCTTTTGTAATCGGCATTTCTATATGAAAATACTGTTAGGTGATGGTTGTTAGTTTAATAATTTCTCTCTAATTTTAATCTAGACAAGAGTCTTGACACATACATATACTTTCAGCATGTTTGAAAGTTATAATTCCACAATAAGTCTTTGCTGAAATAATGCGCAGGTACCTACTTAATTGACATTTTCTATACTTCCAAAGCATAACAAAATAATTTGACAACAAAATTCTACTCGTCAATTGATAGTCAAATATAGGTATTTTCAGATGTTGCCAGAAATGTTTCTGAATCCTAAATGACTTCGAACATATTGTATGCGTTCATATCCACGAGCAATTCGAAATTGCTGAGTACACAAACCTAGCAAATGTAAGAGCAAACGAGTTGTGAACATAATATGATGTTGATTTTATAGTTATCGTATATAGTTATGCGCGCGGATGGTAAAAGAAAATAAGACGAGACGAGAAAACCGTGCTGGGTACTCGCATTATGTTCTAGGTATGTTACATACGAATGGGTTATATAATCATGTGGAAGTGCCGGAATAATATAATGTGTGTAAAAGTGCAGAAAATACAGCTACACCTGTTCTGAACAGGAAGCGTTTGTAAATACTCGTGATAAGTTCGAGCCTCACAATAAAATTTGCTTCGTAATAAAAATCATTTTTTCAGTATGTATACGTATATATGCATAGATAGATATACTGAATGTTCATATGCAACACTAGTTCTCACAAAACAAAATACTAAGTTAACTTCAAACTATAAAAACTTCCAGCAGTATTTTATTGTGATTGTCGTCTATTTTAAAATTCGTACCTAAGACGAGACCCACCGAGATATTCAAAATTAGGGAAACGACGCAAGTCACTCTTTGACGTTGTTTCACGCAAAACCTGGATTTAGCAGGCACTACTTCTTCTAGTGTACTTGTAGAGGGCGACACCATCCAAGATAGATTAATACATAAAAGGAGAGGTGGCGCTGTGGCAGCACAGACTGGTACGAATTTTAACACAGACGTTGCGCCTATTACTTTAGTCCTGCAATCAACGATATTTTATTCATTTAATCATTCGCAATTATTTCTTATAGTTACCAATTTTTTACTCTAGTTGTTCATCGAGAAGTATGAGTATAATTAACAATGATGTTAAAAGATAGTTCTACAAAACGTTGAAAATTAATACAGTTTTTTAATTAGCATTTATTCGTGTTTTCCTATATCATTATGCTATTCCTAGTACTTTTTGTTAGTTATTAATATCTATAATTGAACAGGTAGTCAAATAAGGAAATGTCCGCGGGAAAAGTTTAATAAGTCTTCAAGAGTTCTTCGAGTTTCCGCGGAAATACAAATAAATTTTATTTACTCACCACTATTAATAACACTTACTACATAAATAATTGAACTAATTATCTTAGTAATTTGTAAACAATTAGTTGCTTTTTTTAATCGAAAGACTCTCATTTGCTTTTATTTTTCATTATATTTCCTAATTATACTTTAAAAGTAATTACATTCATTTAAAATCCTAAAAAGGTTCACTGCTGTAATGTTGGTAATATATTTAGTAAATTAGCTATTCTATTACAACCTAACAAATATTACGTTTAATTTTAAATTTTAATTACATAAAAACTAATTCCAAGATTATATTAAAATGGTGTATACCTGTTTTGTAATTTAAATTGAATGAAATTAAATTTGGGAAATGTCTTAAGATGAGATTTGGTTTAAATTCGGGTTACATCAACAATGGGCAACTAACAAAATATAACAACTAAATCAGAATTGGATTAGAGTAGAGACAATAATGCATAGATTCAGTTAGATAAAAAAAGCAGCAACATTTCCTACTTCTCATGAGTTAATATATTAATTACCCACTCTTATATCGACACGTTACTTAATTCAATTACCTTGCAAATTTATGAATGCAATTTATAAATGCAATAGGTCGTTCACAGGAGAGAGAAAAAAATTGAACAACGAAATGAAATAGCGTAAATAACGTTAACATTTAACTTTTCAGTCTTTAGGTCTTTAGGTCAATTTGTACATCGTACAACTTTACTGATGAATCGATTGCTAACCGCTCATCAACTTGTTCTCTCGCTTCTTTCTTGTAATCATCAATTCTCCTCAATTTCTCGATCACTACTCTTCCACTCTATGCTATTCTATTTTCTGATAGTCAATTCTATTCACATCGATTCATAGATTTTCCATTATTTCATGATTCTGATATGTTCTTTATTTTCTTTTATGTAAGTACCTACTTATACGAGTAACTATAGTTTGTTACCTTTAACCACTTGATCGTTTCTGAGTATAATTGCTCATCGATTCTATTCAATTCACTTATTAGTTATTCGCTTATTGCCTTACACAGATCCACTCATTGTATTTTTGTATGTCAGCCATTTAATTTACTTGTTTCTGTCGATGTAGTAGTGCGAAGCTATTAGGGAACAAAATCGTGGAATGTGCAACTTGATGTAATACTTTTCTAAGTGTATAAAGTATTCTTCACTTTTTTCTTACTTAATAGTTATCTAGTTTTCTGTGCATGTTCTTATTCTTACCATTTTATACTTCTTCGACCTGCTGCTATGTTTTCTGAAGGAAAATAGGAAATCTTAAAGAGCGAATAAAAATTCGTTTTTTCTCTATATTTATAAGTACGACTTCCTACTCAACTTACCTAAATCTAGATTACTTTAAGTTAATATAAGTTTATCATTTAAGAGTTTAAGTTGTATTTAGCGAAATGGGTAAAAAACCATGTGTTATTGTCATTTTATTGTGGCGGTAGATTAGGAGATTAGCACTACTTATTTGTCTATTACAAACCTACATAACGTAAAAAGATATCAATGAAAACATGAAAAGTACTAAGATGTATAAAAAAATGTTTCCAGATTTAAAATATCAAGCATTCAAGCCGTATAAGGAATCTAAAGATCTTTTTACATAATTTTAAACGAGTTTGTTACAAAAAGAAACCTAAATTTTAACTGGAACGGATGCTCTTATAACAAATATCCTTTTAACTTTTACATTACCAACTTCTTAACTTAACTTTTTAGATTTTACTTTTTACTTTCCGATACTACCGAAGGTAGTTGTTATAGGATAGTATCGGATTCACCCGACATATCTCCACGAATCTCGCTTTTGGCGTGATGTCTCTCAGTGTATCTATGTGATTGTATGTCCACTGAGGACAAAGTTCCGGCTGAACCAAGTACCGGATCGCAGACCTGGTTCGAAATTTAGCAAAATCGGCCGGTAGGGACTTAACCACAATGTAAAAACATAAATTTGCATCTCACTATCAAACATATTTTCATGTAGAGATTCCAATTCTTTACATATCAATACCTATAACATTTTTGCGTGCGACGCATAGATAGTGAGATATTAATTCCTAAAGTTTGTACCAATCTCAACACAATGAACGGCCAGAATCGAATATACATACACATGTTGCTATGGCGACGATTTAACAAACTATAATTCTAGATTCTAGACACACAAATTGAGTACAGAGTGGAACACTATAAGTATCGGAAAGTTGTGCGGTGTCCCGCACCGTATTTTTCATTTCGAAATACACCTCATATAGGTGCGAGGAATGTGTTATTACGGGCGATATGCGACGCATAATTTTAATATAAGAATATCAAAATAATAATTAAATTACTTACCTCAAAAGTCATCAGCAAATTTCTTGAATTGATATTTAGCTCGTTTATATTCTCAATCAGTGATTTGCAAATCATTTAAGTTCTTCTTATCTAAGTGCGTGAAAACATCATAACTTCGAGGTTTTTTCTTAAAATTTACTGAATACTGCACTGACCCAGCCAGATATTAGATATACTTAATAATAAACTTGTAAGCATGCATGACTATAATTACTATTTACTTTTTCTTGGCAACAGGTAAATATAACTAAAAGTTATTAATATTAGTAATGGGAAAATCTTTGTCGTCATAGTTCCTTCTTCTTTTTACCTAATGCTCCCCATGATTAATCTTCTTCGTCTCCTGTTGTTATTTCACTGAATTTTTGTTGTTCTTGACTCTCGAGTTCTTCTTGTTGCATGTTTTGCAAATCACTTGATTTATTTGGCTGTTTACATTATAAAATGCAAGCCTGTCTTCCAATCTGTTGAATAATATATTTTGTTACTTTTAATATGTAATTAATTTATTTGTCAATTTGTGTTTCTCTAATCTGCTTTTTTTTTAAATACCGACCATTAATTTTCACTTTTAACAGCGAGTAATAGTAATATTTGGACGAAATAAAAATAAATTGAAATTGCGAGATAATGAAAAAGGAAATAAGAATAAAAGAAAAGTAGGAAACGCATTAAAATAAGTATAATAATAGTATATTATTCAATGAGCCTATAATGCAGGCTATTATACGCGAGGGCAAGTTTACGACACGAGGCGACACGAGGCGACGCGAAGCGAGCCGAGTGTAGTAAAGCCCGAGCGT
>JARJEB010032579.1:0-11040 GCA_030264535.1 Liometoxenus newtonarum | reverse complement strand
TCCTTTCATTTTCAAATATATCCATTTTATTATTGCTTCAGACAATTGCATGCAATTTTACACACACTAATATAAAGTAAAAATATATATCAATTGATGCATTTTGTGGTTTATGGTACTTGAGAAAATCATGTTGTAATAAATCATTGGAGGGTCAGGTACTTTTTCGGCCTTCTGATACACACCCGTTGAGAATCACTGGTACACTTCGTTATAATTCAGCACGGAGCTTATGTTTATGATTTTCGGGTCTGGGTCTGGGTCCGGGTCCGGGTCGAGCTTATCATATACGTTCACGTTGTTGATATTGATGAAAATACAATTTCAAGTTATGGAAATGTCAACAAAAGTTATGAGGAAATGGAATAGATATACGGACGGACGAATGCAATATTGAATTTGCACCCTTACAGCTTACAGCCGCCCAAACACGTAATTAACGACTAAAAAAATACACTACGGTAATAAACCATATTTCGAGGTAATAAACTTGAAACTGAATGAGCAAATGCAATTGGACAATAACATCGAACCTGCCAATATGTGCCAAGCCTGCGGTTCTCGCCCAAGCTCTCCGCCGACTCGCTGTGGGCGTTTTAATTATTCTGTTTTAAGGGGGAGCGCGCCTGTATGTACCCGCACCGGTTCATTTTGTTTATGTCGAGAGGTAATAGTGAGAGTGTCAAGGGTGGCACAAAACCAAATTAAACCGATTGATTCAATTCGTTTGATTCCGTTTAGTTTGGTTTACGATTCAGAGATTCAGGTTCATTCTGGCGGATTGACGGTTGGTTTTTGCTGGCATGTGCGCCAGCAGCTATAACAAGCCTATTTTATTCGTTACTATTACAAGTTGTATCTCTAATTGGGTTATAGTTAAATATCGCTTGGAACTTTTATCCATCCGGTTATACGTGATTGGAGTTTTGGAGTTTTCACATTATCGTTGACGAAGAAAAAAGAGAGACAAAATGGAAAAATTCATGAATGGGATGAAGTCATTAATCTTTCGAATAAATTCCAAATAATTTTAAAGTCGGCGCAAGTAATTGCATTGTTTTATTGCCGTTTGATCTATTTCACTTTATATAGGTACGCGATTAATTTCTATTTTATTGCTCTTAGTTTGAATTATTTTTGGTGTTTATTTGATATGGAAGTCTTCACAAGTTTACGAGATACGCAACATCTATGGAAAAATTCGTACCAAACAGTATACTTCAGCTACGCCACCTTTCGACAATCTATCAAACTATTACGCTCTAAGCGCTCGTATTGTTGATTGGTCCGGTTTTGAATGAGACAAATTTGTTCAGCGTCGACTGGTTTTCCCTCTATCGAGTCAGGTACACGAATTTTAACACAGACGTTGCGTATATTATTCTAGACTTAAACCAAAATTACGAAAGCCTTTGTTGCTGCGCTGTGCCCATCCAGCTTTTCGTTAACATAATAGGGGGCATCAGCCGCACGTTCTTCTTGCACAGCGTTGTGTTTTGCGTCTTCCTTTTTAATGTGCACGGTACCAAACAGTATACGTCAGCTGCGCCACCTTTTGACAATCTATCAAACTATTGCGCTCTAAGCGCTCGGATTGTTAATTGGTCCGGTTTTGAATGAGACAAATTTGTTCAGCGTCGACTGGTTTTCCCTCTATCGAGTCAGGTATACGAATTTTAACACAGACGTTGCGTATCTTATTCTAGACTTAAACCAAAATTATGAACGCCTTTGTTGCTGCGCTGTGCCCATCCAGGCTTTGAGTTACCTAACAATGCCTTTAACATAATGCCAATAACAGGGGGCATCAGCCGCAAGTTCTTCTTGCACAGCGTTGCGTGTTGCGTCGTCCGTTTTAATGTGCACGGTACCAAACAGTATACTTCAGCTGCGGCACCTTTCGACAGTCTATCAAACTATTGCGCTCTAAGCGCTCGGATTGTTGATTGGTCCGGTTTTGGATGAGACAAATTTGTTCAGCGTCGACTGGAGTTCCCCGTATCGAGTGAGGTATACGAATTTTAACACAGACGTTGCGTATCTTATTCTAGACTTACAACCAAAATTACGAACGCCTCTTTGTTGCTGCGCTGTGCGCATCCAGTTTGTCGTTACCTAACAATGCCTTTAACTAAACCTATTATGGACATCAACCGCACGTTCTTCTTGGTGTTTTGCGTCTTCCGTTTTAATGTGCACGGTACATTTTGGTTTATAAACGTGTCTATATCGTAGGCGTATAAATGCAAATTGGTTATTTATATGATCGCACGCTCGGCACATGTACGCTAAATTATCGAGTCGGTGTCCGTTGTTATCGCGACGACCCATTATTACCGCTCTTCACAGCACAAACTTATAAGTGTACTTCTTAAAGTATACAAACGTAAAATTCTCCAGCCAAATGTGAATGTGAAGTGTGGGCATTAATCATTTTTATTTTCATGTAACGAGCATCGTGTTGTACAGTCCACATACAGTTGAAATTATAAATGTACGCAGGCATGGTCTGAGTTTCGTTCATTCTTTGTTTATAAATGAAATATAAAAGTGCCACAAAAGAAGAAGGCAATGTGTGTGGACGTGCAGACGGCCACGGTATCGAAATAAAAATGAAGATGCAGCACACAAATGTATCGAATGGTTGAATTTATAACAGGCGGAAACGAGTCATAATTCATTTAGGGAACGTTGGGCCGTAATACCTACTTTGTTGTCAGAACTGATGTGTTGTTGAATGAAAACAACGAAACTAACTATACGAAGCACCAAAGAAAGAACGCAAACCAAGAAAAACTACGTGATTAATGAGTTGCACATTATTTTGCATAGATGATACTACAACGTGATACTTTATCATAGAGACTGCATAAAACATTTAATAGGTAATGAATTAATTTAATCAAAAAAGTTAATTTAATAGTTTGGAAAGTTTGCATGAAAGTTAAATTAAAAGATTGCGCGCGTGGACGGCGCGTGGAGTTTTTCGGTATTACAACTTAGCCCCAAAAGTCAACGAAATAATCTCAAATAGCATTTCCTTCTTTTCCATCCTCTCCATCACACAGTCCTTCCAACATCCTTTCTGTATTTTCTACTTGTGTAATTCTATCGCCGTCCTAAACTTCGATGATGTGTTTCTCCACACTTTTCTTGTTAGTTCGTTTTACAAGGAGCAACTTTCTTCTAGTTCAGCCGTTTTTAGTATTGCAACAAGAAGCCGAGTACGGGAAACCGGAAATACTGGATGACTCCTTGTCCATATTCTTCCCCTACAACAGGCTGCAAGGGCAAGTCGTAACCTATTCGGAAAGCGCATAACTAAGCGTCGTCATCATAAGATTCGTACAGTTTGCAGGCATCCTCCACTCTCTTTTAGTTGTTGCACCCGCCACTCCTGCAACTGACAGCCTAAAACGGTGGCTGCTCTCCATCCACCCATCAACCAAACTCAAACAGAGTCAGAGTGCGCTCGTTACGTTCCTTGTTATGTTACAAATGTCAAAAGATTTTTCATATTTTCCTATCCTACAGTCTTTTCACTTTGGCTTTCGCGATTTTCTCTGTTTGGAATTTGGTTTTTATTTTTTTTCCTTTTTAAGAATCTATTTTCATGTTTGTTGTTTCATGTTCGTTTCGTTTGCGTTCGTTTTTCCGGGTGGAAACGAATAAGTTTCTTTATTTATTATACACGCATATTTCTTGTTCCTGCCAACCCCCTTTGTATGTCATTACCCTGTCTATAGTCAGTTCAGCAATAATATAGAAAATTGTCATTCCCGTCATGCACTTTGGGTGCTTTCATCAGTGCTCGCAAGAATTTGAGCACATTTTCACACTTAGCCGCCGCCACCACTGCAATTATTATACAATGCCGTACAAAATAGTTAGGAATATAAATTCGTAATTTCTCGAAGTCGAGAAGTCGAACTTTTTCAGTTTATTGGAACGTTGAAGGAATATTGCAGATTAAATTAAGTTCCAGATCACAGAACCAAATCAGAAATAATCAAACGCTGAAATATAGGAAAATTCCTATAAGTACTTAAATATATTTCTAATATTTCTGCCCGTGAGTATATGACGCTTCCGCTAATGGAAATTGGTTGTAGCAACTTTTAATATATGATAAGTTGTTGTATTGTGTTGGTGTGCTCTTTGCACTTTTTGTTCCTGCGTGCGTTTATGAGCTTCGTTAGTGTGCATGTGCCATACCCATAGTCCAGGGGTCGGCAGACTTTCCAGTGAGAATAGCCAAGTTTTAAATATGCGATAACGAAGCAATTTTTATTTACTCCTCAACTTAGTTGAAAGCTTTGTTATGTTCGAGTTGATGTCGAAAGCGGCCCATACACTATCAACTTAGTCGTCAACCTTGACCTCAACTAGGTTGGGGTTGTTGCCCACACACATGTCAACCAAGTTGATAAACATCAGTTTTATTTTGGTCTTCCACAAGTTTTTACAAGTTGACAGCACAATTCCCAAAAAACAACTAACTGATGTTTACAAGCATGTCGTCAACCGTGCCACAAATGTCTGAACCTGATCGCCAACATCAGGCTCCGCCCACCAAAAATCCAAACCACTTTGATTTTTTTCAACTTGGCATTCAACATGAAATTTCAACATAAACCTGCCCATACAGACGGTCAACCTAGTCCTCAACATCGAAAGTTGACGACTAGGTTGAAAGTGTATGGGCCACTTAAAGAGCAGCAAACGCCTATGCAAAGAGCCGCGGTCTGCGCAGCCCTGCAAAGTCAGTTCGCTACTAATGGGATCGAATCAAGCCGAAGCGAGTTTAGCAAGAGCTCGCCTAATGATTATTTTTGTGGACTTTGTGGTTGCGGAGTTTTCCCACTGATGGCAGCCACTTGCTCGAGGGGTAGATTCATTTCGTTTCGGACTATATTTATTAATATATGACCGAGCCTAAAAACATCAAGTGGTGGCCGGCCAAAAATTCACTTAAATGTTGTAAACCGTGTTCAGCCTACTGTATAATACTCTCATTTAAAATGATAATGACCTAATGCTTGGTACTCAGAGTTGTAAGGTTCGTTCTAACAGTAAATGATCATCTCACGTATTTACTATTAAGAAGTTAGGTTAATTTGTACCAAAAGCAATTAATAAAACAATCAGAGTGAAGCATCATTTGTATTAAAAGCCCTAAAGAATAAGATTAATGAATAAAAAGAGATATTTTTAAGTCACGCGAAAGCAATAAAAATATGAAACTCTGAGAATAGAAAATACGTTGATTACAAAATCAATTTGTCAATAATCAACGTGTAGGTACATTCCCAAACAGGTTCAGAGCTTAACAGTGTGGCGGATTTAGGCGTGGTCTTTATGGGCTGCAGCTCAGGACCCCGTTCAATCAAAGGGCCCCTTCGCTTGTCCCCACCCTGAACTTATACAGTCGTACGTTTCCGCTTAATGTACTTGTCTCCTCGAAGTGGTCGGTACTTATTAATGTTCATTTCAAGATGCGAAACAGCAAACAAGGCCCATCCGCTGTCGCGTTCCTGAAACTCTTCAGTTTTTCATTTAATTGTTCTTTGTGACTGTTCACCGTAGTCCACTCATCATTTTGACTTTGGTGTAGGCATACCGCGAAAAGTTCAAAATTGAGTTTAATGCTGGTCTTCAGCTCCTAAAGAGTGCAAGACACTTGATTGTCACATTTCATCATTCAAGTATCCAGACTTTGGTTAATTGGGTAGGCCCCCAAATAGTGTTAGCCCAGGGCCACTAAAACTACCGGTCCGCCCCTGGAGCTTAGTGATTAAGGAACGTGACGTGATTTTCATGCTGAAAACCTTCGTAAAAGTTTCGTCACACAATCACACAACGCACAAGTCAAAATTGAAGTGTCGGAGCAAAAAAAAAAAAAAAGTAAAGCAAAGCACGGGAAATCAATGAGCAAAGCATCAAGCACCAACCCGAAAGGATGGAAGGTTAAGTGTTAAGGGCAATTTAGTTTTGGAAAGCTTCACCTAAAAATAACAAAATTGCTTTTTTAATGGGCCTCGGACCTTTGCTCTGCCAACCTGAACCATAGGTAAACTAATTTTAGACATCAGGCTGGCTCTCTCTCTCTCTCTCTCTCTCTCTGTCTCTCAAAAACTACTATTTTTAAATTTTACTGGCAACAAGTTTATTTGACTCCCTGTATAAGTCATTTTCGAAATGAATAAGGTCCATTTACGTTCGCCCACACACTGAAGGTACAATATTACATAAATCACTCGCAGTTATTACGGAACACGGTACCAGTCGAAATTGATTAGTTCCACCTTTTCAACGTTTATCGTTCGAGATTTTTCTCATCCGGTTATCCACAGTTATGCAGTTAGCCAGTCGTGAATTGCGCACGTGATTTTCTATAGCTATACATTGTTCATCGTTCATGTCAGGGTGGCTTTTCATCCGGCCAGGCTATAGCCATCATTTATCTGTATTCTATCTATAAGAGCACCCGTTATAGATATAGAGCAAGCGTTTCATAGATCAGGAATAAAAGGGCATAATTTCGGAAATTCGTAGTCGAGTCACATAATCAGCGATCAACCCAACCGCCCCCCAACAAGCTCTATTGCTTTATTCTCTCGCTCGTGCTCATTTGCGATGCCAATTTGATGACGCCAACGACTAAAAACGAATGTCTCGCAGCCCAGACTAATCTCGGGAGCTTAGTAATAATAATCTCTTTTCTAATGGCGCGCTCAAGATTGTACTCACATTCTGGAGAATGGGGGACGTGTGTTCCGGAATCGGTACCGAGTCAGAGGCGTGTGGAGTCGTGATGGGTTTGTGCGAGTGACTCTTAATGATAATTTTCCACGTTCCAGCTTCAGGTTCAGGCGTTCTGGTGGTGCCTTGACTATGCTTTGCTAGTTCACTATATTCCATCCAATATCCTTCCCTTCAATGGTACCATCTAGTGGTATTAGAAGTGTAGCACGATAGATTTGCGATGTGGTTGTGGTTTTGTGCGTGCATCGTGATCCTGATCACGGGATATTAGGTCCTGGTATATTAAGAGAACGGTTACGTGCATCCCATTGCCAATTTTATACCTATAGTGATCAAAACGAACAGGCCAAACTAACTCACCATGAGAAGGAGCAAAGTAAAGCTACACCTACATACACCAGGCAAGGGTCCGCAGACTTGCCAGTGAGAAGAACCAAGTTGTGGAAGAAAACATGATAACGAAGTTAGGTTATTTGAAACGTCTATGCAAAGAGCTGCGGTCTGCCGACCCCTGACCTATACCTTATCTAACCTAACATACGAAACTAGTCCGCACTAGCAGGTTGTATTACTTATTATTCCACGACAATTGAATTGCGTTTCGCTTTTCTTCCCCTATTGTTTGTTTCGGTAGTTTCGTTTCGTCATCGCAATTTCATTTTCACATCAAGAATTCTAGTTGGATTCGAATTTTCAACTTCGGATCTTCTAAATTTCAGGATAAATAGGTTTCATTTCTAAAATTCTCCATATAGTTTTGCAATTTTTAGATTACATTAATTATCAAAAAGAACCTTTTCCCTATATTTATCATGCACCTTGTTTTTTAGTACCTACGTCTACTATGCAGAAATTCACTACAATATCGAAGAAATATGAAGAAAAACGAAGGGGAAACAGCATAAACAGGGGGGATATAAAAACGGAAATCGGTAGTGCTTTCATACCTTTCTTTCATTCTGCTATTCCCTAACATATTATACAGAACATATAAGTCACATAACACATACCAACCAACACCGGAATCTATTGATATATTCTTTACGTCGTAGTCCTTGTACCAAACTCGCGACATATTCGATCCTTCATCCAAAGGAAAAGAAACATCCTACGTACGATTCTATAGTTTTTTTTCCAACGCATTTGTCAATTACAACTTTTATGTAGGTACACACTTCATATTTTCATATATACAATCTAAGTATACTGGATGTTTCGAATATGATTCAAGAATTTAAAATAAAAGCAAAACATAAAAAATTATCCAGAATTTGCATAATTTTGTAAAAATACACGTCGACACAACCAGCATATTTCAAGTCGTCCTTTACAAAAAGTAGTAAATAGCAGTATACATATAGCTAGTCAATATATCTACATATACCTACAGCAGTGGCAGATTTCCGAAGAGCCAGGCCAGTGAAAGCGGCCGTGTGGGGCCCCCAACTTTCTGATGCCATCAAATGTCAGATATTTTTGTGTTTCATTTGGCTCTACGAATTAAAAATTTATTAATACTTTTTTTGCACTTATCTGTAGGAGCTATGGGGCTCCTAAAAGGTTGACCGCTTTGGGGCCCCCATAAAAGCAAAATCCGCCACTGCACAAGTAGCGGAATGAGTAAGTATTAGAAAAATAACTAAGAGGGTATTATTATGAAGAAGTTTTTCGAATGCAAATAATAAGTAATAGGACTACCCACTTTTCCTTTTCCTAGTTTCGTTACATTTTCTTTTGTCCTCTTTTATACTTTTTGCATTTCTTCCTGTCTCGACGTTTGCATTTCCGTTTTTGCGCTTTCAATTCAAGGCGTACAAAGCCAAACAGAAATGGAAATGGGAATGCGAGTCCAGTTGTGTGTTTTTATATTTTTTTCATTTCTTGAGGTTCAATGCATACTTTGAATGATTTTTTCTATCTCTTTCCTTGTTATTCTGTACTCTATTCAGCCTTGGTTTTTTGCAATTTTGATTCGTGCAAAGGTGCACTTTACTTTAAATTAAATGCATGCATGTGCACTTAGCAATTAAAATTGGTACGTTAAATCAACTCAAGCTAAACAGCAAAATAGCAAACAAAAATTCCATGAAATATAGGTAGGTATCAAGAATGTCAAGATAAGATATAAAAAATCTCTAGGGATTCGCGCCGTATAACTTTCGACCGCATGTAGTACAACTACGTGAAACTCTCCGAAAGTGAAACAGACAAAACATAAATAACCTGAAATTAAAAGCAAATTTGGCAGCGCACGTCGTCCCCAACATATTTTATAAATCACCGCTTATGCAATATATTAAATAATAAAACAGCACCCCACACCACGGCACTTCATCCTTTGCTTTAGCTACAAGCCTTAGTCTCAGCTTTTGCTTCGCACACACACACAAAGATATAAAACCAACAAACGCGATGTGTAGAAATATGAAAAATCCCTGGAGATATACGGAAAAGCTCGCCTGTATAGCGTACACCGGTATTGGGAGTCGTTATGGCAACGAAACGCGGGGGTTTTCAAATCTCCAGGGTGTCTGCCTGCCTAATACGCCCGCCGCCAACGGTTGCTGCCGTCCGTGTTGTGCGAATGAATCTCGTCTCGTGGATGACTCGTTACCGCACTGTTACTCGCACTTTAATGCGAGTGCAAGTGTTGCACAAGCTAAAGGCCTAATGTCGACAAGACAAGACAAACAATATGCCAGCAGACACCACACATCACCTGTTTTTGTTTTGTTATCGTCTGTGTCTGTTTAAATCTTCTTGATGCCGATTACGTCCGAACTTGGGAAAATTGCAAATTTCAATGTCAAGTATAAACAAACACGTGACGTAGAGTAGACAGATTACTTGAAGCAAGAAACAAGCCGACATATTTGTAACATATGAGTGCAGTTATATTGTTGATATGTAACATTAATGGCCTGATGATGAATCCATCCAAGAAATAACTTTACAACTTTGAATCATGTTGTGAACTTGTAATTTTGTGTAATAATCGCAACCTCAATCTAGGACAAGCTAATAAAACGTTTGGTAGCCGTAATAATATAACCACAAAAGTGTCGTCTAGCTCGAAAACATAGAGTAGAGATAAAGTCCACATCAGAGAGAACATATCAATATGTGAACCAAACAGGAACGAAATTTGAGATTGACTGTCTCGCGCACAGTTACTGCTTTTGGGCAGCGTACAGTTTACTTTTATTGTTTTGGTTTGTTATATGCTGGCCCCCCCAAATATGGCGGATCAGTGGCATCACATTTTTCTAGGCTAGGAATATTATAACTCTATGGTCGGAAACTATAGCTGCAACAGCAGATTTCAACAAATTATTTGCTACTACGTGTTGTTACAATGAAATATACTTTTTTGTCAACAACTTGTAATTGTTCTGAACTGAAAGCTTCATTTTGTCAAGCAAGATTTTCTGGAAACAAACTACAGTCAGACCAGTCAACGAACTAAATAAAATGTCGAATTATGTTCTTCGTCCTCAACCTCAACGTTTCAACGAATCTCAACTCAACGTTTTTTGTCGTTTGTCATCCGATGTTCAAGATGAGATATGAGAGGCACTTAGAAAACAATTTTGAGCAGCAGATGCACTTATACCTACCTACAACTGTTCAACTATCCAAGTATTATCTTCATCTTCATATATTCAACGTGAATATCAAACATAAACCAAACCATACTTGAAATAGCAATAGCGGTAAGAACAGACAACGGAAAATGTACCTATAAAAGTAGCAAAACATCTTTAAGTTTCCATTTTAAAGTAATTTGTATTCTATATAAGCGCATTACAAAACGCTTAAAGTTAAAGATATTTATAAAACAAACAAAATCTAACTTGGAAAATTATTGCCTACATCACAAGAAGACAACTAGACATAAAATATATATTAGATAAAGCTATGAATGAAGGAAGAAACTAAATAATTTAATGAATAAATAAAATTTCAATGGATTAGTAAAATTTACAAACAATGGAAGTTACAAGTTGGCGGTACACGCGGGCATTTCCGTTAGTTTTTCGAATAAAATATCATAAATTTTAGTCGGTACTTTTGACGGTACATCAGTGCATTGAATAATAATCAATTACATCTTTAAGATTTACCTCTTCACTTATTCTTCTAATAATGTCTAAGTATATAATAATATATTACGTATCTAGAGTGAAAAGAGCCGCGTAGTGGCGAGTTTAGTAATGCGCGAGTGCGCAATTGCATCTTTTCACTCGTATTACGTACTATACTTTTTCTACGACC
>JARJEB010032575.1:0-13472 GCA_030264535.1 Liometoxenus newtonarum | reverse complement strand
AGGAACGAAATGACCAGCCCATTGCATTTGAATGCACCATTCATTGGTGTTACAAAGCAATTTGTATTTAATGCGATTAAAAGGTTTGTAACTAGTCTTTTGAAGCATTATTGTCTTGGTTTGAGGAAAATATTCTAAGTAATAAAATAACGTTCTTTGAAAATGACCTGTTGAAATTAATCCCTTTCATGTTTCCAAGTTGAAATTATAGTATTAAGTAAATGGAAACGGTCTGAACGGGCGAACAATACTAATGCGCCGATAGTACAAGTTACATTTTGTGTTACAATTATTTCCCGACTAGATTTTAAAACTTCTTGAATGCTAGTGTCGGTTGGTCGGTTGTTCGTCTTACTGACTCTGACTTGCATTATAAGCAAACACATATAAGAGATAAGTATGCAACGCAAAACACAGTTCACCACAATTCAAATAATAATTAATAAATGTAGAGAACGAATATCGAACAGTTGCAAAAACGTCATTTCAGGTATTTTTATAGTAGACAAATTGTTAAATAAATAAAATGTTGCAGTGAGCCTTGATATAACGTCTTGGAAACCAAAACAAAAATAAATTTATTTATACTTTTGGTTTTTTTTTTCTGTAGCATACGGTCGGTTGTTCTTACAATTATTTTTTTATATTTAATGTTTTCATTAAATATTTAATTAGTACTTATAGCATCAGTTCATATTTCCCAGAATGGGCAAAAGTTCACGTTACGCTTTCACAGGGGATCCCAGTACGACAATTTCTTTAGCAAGATGTTCCAACATTTCGGCACACTTCAAGAACGCAGTTCGCGGTCTAACTGTAGACCGCGCAGTAACATTGTTGAACAACATAAACGAGAATAAGAAATGTGTGCAGTTGCAGTTTAAGAAATATAATTGCGCCGTCTGGAGGTGCGCGCAAGTCAAGCAGTTCAACACTACACAGGTTTGAATGAGAATATAATATCATTTCTTCTTCATATTCATTGCTTAAAATTGATGATCTTTTATATGCGTAGGAACGATGGCCGGTCAAATTCTGCAAGGTGCTACTCGAACTGCTCTCCGTTCAGATGACCTCTGCGCCCCGAACTCGCAGCATCATCAATCCAAACTTGTCGAATTGTCTTGCTGAAATTACCCTAGTGAACGTGGATAAGTTCTAAAATTGCATTACGGTTGGTTGTCTCGTCCTATAAATTATGGTTGCTGATCCATTCACGAAAATATGATATCCTGCTGTATTATTAATTGTGTGGTAGTAGTAGTTTGTATTTGTTTGTATAATAAACTGTCCCCTTGATGGTGAATTTATTGTTCCTTATTGTTATTTCTAATTATGGTTGTTATGAAAATGTCAGTCCTATGCTTATTTTGAAAATGGCGCAAGGGCCCCTTCGTACGACTGAGCCCAATCATGGGTGCATTTTTTTTATCAAATGAAGCGACTTATAAGATATCTTGAGCAATAGCAATTAAAGGATCGAATCTTTTTAATTCGTGGTAATTCAGATTCTCGTAAATTACATCAATCTGACCGTATCTGACATCATACCACATTGTTTTTGATTGGAGAACAATAAAAGGTCCCTCTACAAACAATTTACGCACTACTGATAAGTCGTTTGTGATTGGTGGACGATCATTCCCCAATCAAAATTAAGATTAAAAAATAAATATTACAGGCGGCTGTGAAGCGATACCTTGGTAACAAGTTAAAGAAACAACATCCATTTATCAGTATATTTTTGGTTTTTCACGTCGAATGCACGGTTTTTACTACCAGTTATTATGTTAACGTATCAGTTTATTTTTTAATTATATTTTCTAATATTACAATATTTAGCATTTATCTGCGAAGATGGGCAAAGGTCAGCATAAGGCGTTTAAAGCGGAACCTGCTTTGAAATACGGAAACCCGAAGAGTTCATCAAATCCTTCGATCCACTTCAGGAAAGCAGATTCAACGAATGCTAATCGGGACCTCACTGTCGATCGCGCAAGAAGAAATTTAAAGAATGTTTTGGGGAGGAAGGAACATGTGCCGTTCAAGCGATACAAGAAGAGCTTCGTGGGAAAACCTGGACCATCCAAGCAGCACATCAAACCTCCGGAGATATGCAATTTACTAAATAGAGAAGATTGCCCGGAGATTATCAAGGTATGCTGAGCAACATTACGTACTAAATTTAGGATTTGACCATAGCAACAACTCGAAGCCGACGTAATCATCAGGCCTCTTGCTGGCCGCTGCGTTTATCGGAACACGGGTCCCGGGATTAACGAAGGCGCTTTAATGAAGATCCGGAGAACCAGAACCAGAACCAGTGTCTAGCTGCAGCAGACTTCCTTTGCGGTTCGGCTTCGAATTGTTGTAAAGTTGGGCTATCTTATTTGCTGATACTGATATTTTTCATTTTTTTTTTCTGAAATTGGTTTGTGTACGTGCATTTTGCAGGGACGCTTGCCTGTGAAATCGTGCATGGCTCTGCTCGACCTTCTGAAAACATCTACCAGTAAAGCAGACTATACGGAGAAGGAACTTGAGCTATTGGTCGTGCGCTCACTTCAGGCGACCCCGAATGCTTCGCAGAATCCTGGAAGGACTTGCTGGAAGGACATCGGACTTGCGAGAAATCCCCCCAAATGACAAGCAATTGTCAAGCCGAAATTGCCAAGATGAACGAGAAAAATTGTAGAAATTAAAAGGTTGTTTGCTCTCTCAGTCTCAATTGCTCAATTGTCATGCTGATTTATTGGATCTCGATCAATTGGTTAGCTCTGTATTTGTTTGTTCTTATATGCCGTTAATAATAAACTGTCCATGTTGACGGTGATATTCGCCAATATATTTATTTGCATTGGTTGTGTATTATTTTTTGTAGGTTTGCCTTAAGTATAAATGAATTTACATGTATGCCTGATGCCATGTAAGGACATAGGCGCCGACTACACGGGGACAACGGGGCTCAAGCCTACTTTGACCAATATCAAGGAGAGCTTTGCACCCTTCGAATTTTGACAAATCCAAAAGTCTGCTTGTGTCTATATGGACATTGTTTCAAGAGAAACAAATTTTATTAAATTTAAGAAAAACATTTGTCCTAAAATGCTCCGCTCCTCTCTCTAGTCTAACTTTGAACACTAAACAATTTCAACCATTTCAAAAAATACGGTGCGGGACACCGCACAACTTTCCCATACATAGTGTAACTATAGGTATAACGAAATAAGTTGCTGAAACAAAAAAAAAACGATAGAAACCAATCCCTTCCAGAGTTTTTTGGCTCTGCAACTAATTTCGTTATATGTATAGGCACACTAAGATCGGAAAGTTCTTTTTTTTTGGGTGAATCTGATACTTTCCTATAACTACCTTCGGTAGTATCGGAAAGTAAATAAATCGGTGCGTTAAATTCGCACCGCACAACTTTCTGACCATATACACTACGATTTCGTAGAACTCATCGATCGTAAAAGGAATTTTGATTGGAATGTGGAAATTTGTTCATGGATTTAGTGATATGAATGTGATTCAATCTCATTTCCACTTTGTGATCAAAATTACTTTACTTTTACGATCAACGAGTGCTACGAAATCTTAGCGCATATGGTCGGAAAGTTTTGCGCACCCGTACAGATGTTTTGCATGCCGCAAGTATTTTAAAGAATGTAATCATTTCGGCCAAACCAAGCAATGCACCGGGCTGAAATCTGTGGACTTACTTACCAAAGAAATATCTATTTCTTAACTAGGCCCGGGAGTAAAAAGCCTTCTTGGCTGTCAAAATATTAATTGCCATATGACTGGCTAATTATTAATTTTACGTAAAAACATATGCTTGTTGAGTATTAAATTCTCTAGATTTTATTCTTATAACATTGTTTGTGGGACTCTTAGTTTGGGAGATGCAAATTTCCAAATCTCAGAAATCCCGAAAACAACGAACAGATCCGCACATTACTATGGTTTGAAAGCATCTCCAGATTCACTTTTTGAATCGCTGAATCTTGGTGTTCTGTAATTTAGCTGAACAAATTGCATTTATACCCAGCAATGAAGGGTCCTTGACAGAACTTAGTCATGATGTTCACCACCGATCATGTTCACCCCCGCGACGAGAAAGCGCTCGTCAAGAATTACCCAGGTGGATTAGAGAAGTGAACTCTGGTCTCCCCTGGGCCGGGTTAATGATCTTGTTTCGCCAAATAAGACCAAAGGCGCCCACCCTCCCTCCTTATTTTGTTTAATCATGAATTTATTATTACAAGAAAATCGAAAAGAATTGCCCAAACGTCAAAAAACCAACAAAATATATGACGAATTGAGAAAACGAAGAGATAAATAAATAAGGTACATTTTTGGCCATTGTAACAATGTCATGACACCAGTTTATTCGTTTTTTATTTGATCATCTAAATGAGTCCCAATAGAAAATTTTCCCCGAAGGATAGGCTAATTCTGTAAAGTGTTTTTTTTTTTGATAAGAAAGTGGAAATGAGATTGATTATGTTTTTGTATCACTACATTTCTGTGCAATTTCCACTTTCCAATCAAAATTACTTTTACAATTGACTGAACCTGTGTGCCAAGTGTGGTTCCGATCCGTTGCCTTGTTCAGCCGGAATTTTATCCTCAGCGGACTGTAAGGTAAATAGTGTAACAATGAAATGTAATGTTAAGAATTGAGCGTATAGTGTTTATAATTTATATGCAAAGGAATCGGTGTGAAAGATAAGAGTGAAAGAAACATATGTATTGGTATAGATGAGATAAGTTTGAATGTGAATTGCAGAGTCAGTCGATTCCGGGCAGAGACACGAGAAGGTGTAAAAGTTATACAAAAAAGTTGTACGTGAGGCACGTGTTAGTGCCTTCTGTTGAGTTAAATGAATATAAGAGTTAAATTATTATAACCCGGAATCATTTCTTCGGATGACTACCGAAGTGGCGCCCTAATTACTTCACTTCCTATGTTATCCTCGCCTTTGATGCGGTCCCGGACTTCCCAACCCCGACCATCGCCGAGCTAGCCCGGCATAATGTCGAAATATTAACTTTCGATGTCACAGGACACACAATCACACACATGGACACCATGCCAAAAACCATTTTTTCGGTCTAAGGGAAGCGAGATTCGTGGAATCTGGTGAAAACACGACATCCAATTTTTGGGGTGAATCCGATACTTTCCTTTACATACCGTCGGTAGTATCGGAAAGTAAAAAGTAAATAACTTTGGACCATCACATGGTTTTAATTCTTGCCGCAGATATCAAATTATTACAAAATAAGTACTTATTACAAATTTCAAGTTCCCAAAGAATTGAAGCACTAATAAAATTATATCTACCATTATAAAGATATTACTTGTTAATATATTAACAATAATAATCGATATGTTCCTGTGAGTATTCGTAGATATTTTTTAATTTGATGTTTCTTTCCATTTTATCTACCACTGTAACAAAAATGTGTATGATTTTAATTAATTATGCTCCAATTCCAATTGATTTACAACATCACGTCGTGATAGATACTCACTAACTGCCGGCACTCGCTGAACTTGACGAATGTGCCCACCCACCGCCCTTACCACCATAACCGCCCTTACCACCATATCCTCCACCACCGTTGTGACCACCACCATGTCCACCGCCTCCGTGTCCACCGAAACCGCCAAGACCTCCACTATGACCACCTCCAAAACCACCATTTCCACCGCCATGATGACCTCCTCCACCCAATCCACCGCCATGACCACCATGTCCTCCACCACCAAGACCACCTCCGCCTAAACCACCGCCGTGTCCTCCTCCGAATCCTCCACCTCCACCAAATCCTCCACCTTTTCCACCGCCGAATCCACCACCACCACCGCCGCCGCCGCCACCACCTCCTCCAAAACCACCGCCAAATCCTCCACCAAAACCGCCACCACCACCACCGCCAAGTCCACTACCATGGCCACCATAACCGCCGGCGTACGCAGATCTTTTACTTCTTTCTAGAGGTTCTTCAATAGTTCTTATTTCTTGTGGATCGCCTAACAATGGCTAAACAAATAAATGCACACGTCAGAATAACATAAAAAAGGTATACCTATGAGTTTGAGTATTGATAGATAATATATTTACTTCTTCTTTTGATTCATATTGTGGAACAAAGTAGAACAATGTGCTCGGTCTGGAAAACTCACGATCAGTATCTGGGATAAAATTAGTAATTTCGTCGCTTTCCGATACGGGACGGTTCCTATCAATCGAGTCACCGATAATATAAACAATTCTAGCTGATTCCCTTTGAGACGCACAAACGCCCAAAAGAGCTGCCGCCACTAATAATACAAACATTGCGATAGGTAGGTACTGAGATTTCTTGAGCGATTCTTTCCGTTTATATACTTTTTCATTCTTGACCGAAGTATGATCGCTTAATCAAGTCACGACATAATGATGCAATTTACGATTATGTCATGATGCTTAGTGCTTACAAGTTCAGCGGATTATATTAAAATTATAATTTGTTTAGCAATGTTTTTCTAATCTTTGAGGTGAGGCCCCATGTGCGATATACCGCAAAATTTCAGCGGTATACCGCTAGATTTAAATAAATACAATTTCCCGCCGAAAATTTTCAACTTTTTGCGATGCCGCAAGAAGTTGTAATATAAACCAACTTCTTGCGAATATTCGCTATTTTCTTTGTCTATTTTCCTATACATATAATCGGAATTATTTGTGGTATGTTTATGTCATTTAAGTACCTAATTTAATTACGTTATGTTGGATTAAATCTGGTTTAAATAATATGGAGGAGCAATAGATAAGCTGATATTAGAATATTACAAAACGTTTGGATTTGTTTTCGTTTTTAGAATAAAGAAATAGCGGAGGAAACAATCTATTGCAACCTTTCTTGCGATCAAATTAATGTACAGGCGCTCTGCCAGCCCATGGAATCAGGGCCGGCCCGAGGCACACGAAAGCAACGAAAATTCGTTGGGCCCCGCGCGATAGCTTTTGGGCGATTTTGCTGCCCTTAAAGGAAGAAACTATTTTTAATATTATATATTATATTATATATTTTTGTAGTGGAGTTTAATGGGCCCCGCACACATGATTTAAATATACGTAGGGCCCCATCCTACAAACATGTTTTATACCTAGGGTAGGGCCCCGCGTTTAATCGGGCCGGCCCTACATGGAACACACGGTTGATGAGTATGTATAGGAACATTAGGAACTAATGTTAATGACCTATTGTATTGATATGGTATTGATCTCATCTAATCTTAGATCTCAATAAACATGAGATTTAACGTAGTTTTCGGTTGCATCGATCGCGATTAACCAACGAATAGATGTCAAACGCTCAAGTGACTAACTTCTGCTTCCAGATTACAATTGGCACTACTGCGGCAAAATATATTTGCGGAATGTCGCAGAAAAATTTGCGGTATATCGCACATGGAGCCTTAACTTTGCTATTGTACACAAATTTAAAAAAAACCGCTAAGCAAAAAGTTGGGAAAACACGTGTGTTAAACGTGTAAAAACCACTTAATTGTTGTTATCCCGGAATTGAATACATTATTCAGTTATATAATCGCTAGTATTAAATTCTGAATAATCATTAATATTAATTATTCGTTTCTAAATAATAATTGTTATTGCTTTATTGAAATCTTTAGAAATGATTTCATTTTCATTTATATGTGTAATCTCGTGTCACTCGTGTCCAACTTCAAGGCTAGGTGAAGAACATGCATGAAGTTTTGTGGTTTTTGACAAGATCCGCAATCAAAATTTCAAAAAACGCGCTCAATTGTTGTACATACCGCATGCGCATGCGTATTTACAAACAGCTGATCCTGCTGCTTGAGATTGGAGATTCTGAGTTTAGACTGTTTAGGTTTAGTTTTTAATTCACAGGGAAAGTGGGAAAGAGCAGAGCAGCAAATAACCAAAGCTAAAACTAAAGTAAACGAATAAACATTACAACAATACAGCAAATATACAACGAATACAAATGTTTCAATAATACAACAAGCAGTAAACACGCGACTCAAATTTAATATACCCACACGTAAAAAAGATGACTCATTGTTGATAATATATCGTTTCTGTTTACGTGCATTGGCACGGCGTACGTACGATACAATACGTTTCCGTTCCTGATGTTCTGTCCGTTTTTTGATGTAGAAAAACGAAAAGGTAAAATCGGTGAAATGCATTCGGCCATTGGTTTTTTATTTAAAACAATGGAATCACCGAAAACAACATGTAACTTTATCATTTAAGTAAATGTTAAATGTTATCAATTTTATAAATTCAACAACGAAATTCCTAGGACTAAGGAAACGTATTAGAAGTGAGTCACTGTCACTGTTCAGTAAGTTCTGATATTCCGTCTAGTCAGTGCTTCCTTTTTTTGTTATTACTTATATAAAATAACGAAAATGTGAAAAACACAATGGCACAAAATGATAATAGCAGAAAAGGTACGATTTATTTTATGATGTAATAAACAAATTAATTTGCTTTACTTAATTACTTGCTATATTTCGGTTTTGGCTTTCGGCTGGCCTGGAAAAACTTAGTTAATTCTATTCTGGTCATTTCGATATTTTCAGATAAAATTTCTTGCTTTCTGCCTGTAACAACTGTAGCTACCTATTAATTAAATTAATAACACGATTTATATGCTAATTGCTAATTGATAATAAAATGGAAGGGTATAAAAAGTCAAAAATAACTCTCAGTATGCTTAAAGGTAACTATTATTGCATTGTTTGTTAATGAATATTGAATAAATGTTTGTGATATTAATTTCAAAAAAAAACACATGATTTTAAATCTAGGTAAACCAATAAACTCATCAGTGCCAAGCTTTCGATTTAATGCAACTGCTGAAGAAATCGAAGAACTTTACGCAAGTGATGAGGATCAGGATGAAATATCGATAGACACACCAGCAAAAGGTAGATTTTTGATTGACATTTTCACTTGTTACTTGTTGTCTTGTTACAATGTACATAAATTTTGCATGTTAATAATAATAATAATTATCAAAATTGCACCAACCTAGTTCGGGCCAATTTTTATGTCGATAGAAAGACCAAAAATACCTTTTGAAGTATGAAGAAACTATTTAGAATATTTAAATTGTTTTCAGCTGCCAGTGATGTTGAGAGTAGTCCATATAAGTCCAATAAATTGGGCAAAAGATCAACTAGCGTCGACGTTTCAACAGTCGATTTGTCTCCGCCGACAGATCCTTGGCGTTTTTTCACTGACATTAAGGTTTGTTGCATTTGTTGAATGTTCAATGTACACATTTGTTCTCATTTATTGTTGTAAAATGTGTGCACGTTAATTTAAACTATTTTCATTGAAAATTTGTTCCAAATTCTTTGTTGTGTCTCACTCTCATCACATCATCGCACCAATAAAATAAATCATATCAAAACATCATTTGAACATTTTCATAAATTCAGGGTAAAATCACGAAAAGCGTCGAAGGGAAGATCACTGAATTAAAAACCCGTTCAAGCGACGCTGATGCATCTCCAAAGAAATCAAAAGGTATTAGGGAAGGTAAAGAATGCAAAGAATATAAAGATTCCAAAGACGGCAAAGAGTACACTAAGGAACCGAAGGATTTGAAGGACGGAAATAAGGAAAGGGAAAGTTCCAGTTTATCAGAGTCTGAGGAGCTTAGCGAAAGCAGCATATCGAGAACATGTGGCATTGTATCCACCACAGAAGGTATTTATATTTCAACTTGATTTTCTTGTACAAATGTATTAGAGCTTTGCCGCAAAAGAAGCTTTTTCTTAATTTTCTGCTTCATATCAAAAAGCAATGTTTTTAGGTTTTTTTTTTGGGTGAATATATCTTCTCTTCTTCAGGTGTAGAAATGTCAAGCGACGATGAAGGCAATACGTCGTTATCAGATAAGAAAGAAAGTGAGAAAGATAGCACGAATGGATACACTACAAAAAGCAGCTTGAAGCAAGGGAATAAATCAAAACGTAGCGTGACTATTGTTACCAAAGATGGCAAGAAGGAGGCGAAGACGACAACCGCTGGTTTCCTAGAAGATCTCCAAAATATTAACATGGGCCTGGAGATAGATCAATCTGATGTTGAAAGCGGGGTTGATGTTTTAGCACAAATAGGTAAGCCTTACTTACTTAGTTTCACTTAAAACAAGTAATTTTGTTATTGATTGCACTTTATTCCCTTGCGGTCTTTTAGATAATATAGATATAGACGTAGACAACATAAATATAACACAAATATGCGGCGAAGATATCCGCAAGGATTACTTTGATGAAAATAATACTCAAGAAACAACAATATTTTCACCAACGGGCTTCGTCGATTTACGTCCGCCGCCTGCCGAAGAGACGCTTTGGTCGTTCTTGCAAACGAATAGAATTTATTGTTACGCGATCATTGCTCTAATCACCTATTTATTATTGCCATTGACCACCTACATGAGTGGCTTCATTGCCGGTAATCTACTCATGTTTACTGTTGCTTACATTTATACAAGAGCCAACGAAATTGCACCACATCACAGCAACAATGAACTAAACAATAACAGTAGTGGTATGACTACGAGCGTTAAACATGATGAGTACGTTGAGATACCAGCTGTGAAGGAAGAGCGTCCGATGTTGAAATATCAGGGATGGGTGAATGAATATCCGGAAGTTTATGATCCATATACTTACCATATCTCGCAAACGCAGAGTGTCTACTTGCGTTTGCAGGGAAATTTATTGAAAATTAGTAATACGAAGACGAAAATACCGAAACGTGCGTCGTACAATGAGTCTGAACATAAAATGTCGTTTGCAAGACATCGCATTTATAATTTGTTAGGTGCCGAGATTGTGTTGTTGCCGCTTGGACTTACCAAAATCAGGTACTGCGCACAGTTCTTACATATTTTACTTTTGTTTGTACATGTTTTTGTAAAATTTACAGGCATTGGAGTAAAAAATATCCAATATGCATAGTTTTAAACAAAGACCAATTGTGCTACGATCTGCAAGATAAAAAAGTAACGCCCGATTCTGATTTAGCCAAAGAAGTAGCAAGCAGTAAGGGCTCATCGTTACAATTAGATTCTTCCGGAACTCAAGTATTTAGTAAATTGATCGAAGAAGCGGTCACCGAGAGCGATACTAACACAACGGAGGATGTAGCAGCTAATAAAGATGATGAGGAAGCAAACGCAGCAGTGACAACAATATCAGCAGATGAGTTATCGACACAAAACGATGACGAACTGCTCGAAGAAGAAATGTCGTTCTTTGACACTCCGGAGGCACTCGATCCGCAAATGGATTTATCATTCTTGCATGATCCCATCGAGCATACTTGCATTTATATTTTCGCGAGGACAGATCGTGAAAAGGAGCATTGGTTTCGACGTTTCAAGAGGTCTACGCATCGCCTAGGTAGTGGGGATGGGACCGGCGTTCAGGATAGTGCAAGTGACATTGTCAAAGACGATGCGAACTATTATTCAAAGTACTTAAAAATTATGTCGCCAATTCTAACGCCCATTGAGTCTGGTGGCACGTATAGTATGTTCATGACGTATTACGCTCAGGTGTCTTCATCGAAAGCGTCGGACTCTTCGTTGAGAGGACGTAGATCGCGTCAATCCATTGAAATCGAGGATTGCAATAGCACCTCATTGAATTTGGATCTTCAATGGATGAACACGATGATCTACCGCATGGTTTTCGATTTTCATCAAAGTGAACACGTCATCAAACTAATACAAGACCGCATTGCCAAAAAACTTGCCGCGATCAAGCTTCCAATCTTTATCGAATCGCTACGGATGACGGAACTCACATTCGGAAACTATGCGCCTAAAGTTTGCAAAATTAGCAAACCATATTTGGATGAATGGGGTTTATGGACCGATTTCGAACTGAGTTACGAAGGTTCGGTCATCATCATGGTACTCACCAAATTGAATTTACTCAAATTGAAGCAGCAAGGCGAGAAGAATGGTGAATCCCCATCGGCTGCCAATTCAAAGTCAGCCATTTACAATTCGGATGTTGAAGACACAGCGGAAAGTTCATCGGATGATGAACGAACGCGCAATATTGTGCAAGCGCCGCTGGACGAAGCTGGACATCCCGTGCCCGGATTGGGCGGTGTAAGTAAACAGAATAAGAAATTTATGAATATGGTGGACCGGTTCGCTGAATCGAGGTTCTTCCAACGAGCAACTGAAAATAAATACATCAAGAAAGCCATTGAGGGTGTTTCCAATACAGATGTTGGCTTGAAATTAGAATTAAAAGCGCTCAAAGGTTGTTTGGTTGTCAATGTGCCGCCGCCCCCATCCGATCGTATTTGGTTTGGTTTTCGTGCGGTACCAATGCCGAAGCTGCAATTGACTGCGCAACCTGTCGTCGGTGAACGCAATTGGAATTTCATTAAAGTCAGTAATTGGATTGAGAAACGCGTGTACAAAGAGTTCTTGGTAAGCTATTTACGAGAAAGCTAAACATTTTGATTTCAAATTGTTGTTTGTGTTCATAGAAAGTGTTATTGTTGCCGAACATGGAAGATATTCTGATACCAGGAATGGATCCACGATTACCTGAATAATTCACTACAAAAAAAACCAGCTAGATACCAATCACAAAACCAAAGCAGTGGAATCAAGAAGAAGAAGAAGAAGCAAAAAACGTCACAACTGCAAAAGAAATCAATAGGTATAAAACATAAAATTATTAAACGTGATTTTTAAGTAGGTAAGTCAAATATTCCTGTATATGACAAGTATTCGTTACTTTCGATGGTCTTTCGTCGTATCGACAATTTGAAATTTTTAAATTTCATTTCGAAAAATTGGCCTTGTTCCTTCCAAATTTTTTTTTTTTTCAAATTTAAAGTGATCTTCCATTTTACTTCCTTTTTTTGCAATTACAAATTGACTATACAACTACAACTCAGTATGCCTTTTATTTATTGTTGTTTTATTGAAGTTTCATGATTTATTTTATACATGTAATTTTAATCATTTACACTTTTACTATTTAAATTTAAATGTGATCGATGATCCTATACTTCGTGCAGTTCGTTCCTTGTTTGTTTATGCAAGTCATATTTATGCTTCACAATTTGTTACCAAATAATTCGAGATTAATAGCGTTTTCCATGTATTACACTGGTGTGCACTTTTCTTGCACTGGCTTGATTCATATATAAATCAGTGTAGGCAGTGACCCGCTCGTCGTTTTTCATTTAACACTGGGTGTACACTCAGTGCAGGTACAGTGCAACTCTTTCACACCGTCTCGAGGAGGTCGTGGAGCAAATCAGTGCAGTTATATAACAATATATCATTTACTCATTAATTTATGGTAAAACCTTTTATGTGGAACTTCTAAGGTGTATATTTAATCGTCGATTTGAAAACACAGTACA
>JARJEB010032563.1:0-38879 GCA_030264535.1 Liometoxenus newtonarum | reverse complement strand
TGTGTGTGTGTGTGTGTGTGTGTGTGTGTGTGCGTGGGTGTGTGTGTGTGTGTGTGTGTGTGTGTGTGTGTGTGTGTGTGTGTGTGTGTGTGTGTGTGTGTGTGTGTGTGTGTGTGTGTGTGTGTGTGTTTCTCTGTTTCTCTGTGTGGAGTAGTGAGAGACGTTCGTTTTGCAAAATTGCGAATGCGAACGCATAAACGTACCTAACATAACGTCAACAGGTCAATAATAATAATCTATCTAGTCAAGTCAAGTCAGAGAGTTACGCGTCGTGCCCGTGCGCCTCTTCCCCCCTTTTCACTCGTAGCAACAATAACAAAAATAAATTGCACATCCAAAACACATTTATCTACTTTTGCATACGATACGAAAACATGCATTTGTTGTATCTATATCTATTTATGTATTTTTTCTTAATTAGCAACAGTTTAACTTTGCACAATTTTCGTTAAGTACGTCGCCGAATCTTAAGCAAGGAATTTTAATATTTTAATAATTTTTCTGGGTTCACGCTTCGTTATGTTCGTTCGACCAAACAGACTTAACGTTAACATAAACTGGTAGAGGTATAAAAGGAGCAGAAAGGAGGTGGTGGTGAAGGATAAAGACAATGAGACGCAATGCATTAGAACGCGTTGTTCGTACTTGTAAGTAAGTATAAGTACTTTAGTCTAGACGAGACTGTAGGCTCTTCAATCTTCCTCATTTTCTGATTTCTTTCTCTTTTTCGTCGTTGTTTCTTTCGTCTTTCTTTGTTGTTTGCATTTGCCCCCCGCCCGGATCCGACCGGACAGAAGCAAAGTGACGGGGACAAGGAAGTGAGTAAATTTATTCGCTGTTCGGTCGTTCTGGTTGAACGCTTTTAAAATAATTTTATGTATTACGTTATTACGATTTATAATTTTCATAACTAACTTGTGGTAGGTCAGGGCAAGCCTCCAGTCAGAAGAGATTAAAACGTAAAGGACTCTAAAACAGAACTTTTTTGCTGAAAGTGCGGTTTTTAAGTTTTAAGTGTTAAGTTTTAAGTTTTTCGGCAGCGCATCATCATTATCATCAGCATGCGTGTGTGAATTTGCAAATAAGTAGGGGGAAAAAAAAACAGAACACAACGAACGAACATAGTTCCGTGGCGTCGCATTGGCAAACGAAACGACCGAAAGAACGAGCAAAACGTGCCTCTTCTCTATAAGTGCAACGTGTTCATGTTTTTATTCTATCCCGTCGTCGATGTCATCCGTCGTTGGTTGTGCATCATGTGGATGGCGTGCGTATCGATACCGCCGTTTCGTGTATATGAATCGCGCGCGGTGCATGTGTGGTGCAGTTTTTGCGAACGTGGCGGCGGTGGTGGGGGTGCGGGGGCGAGCAGTTGCGAGCCGGCCCGAGTTGGCGGCTGACGGCGCGTTCAGACAGTTGGCCGGCGACGTCACTGCAAGCCGGGTCAGCCGTTTCGAAAACGTCTCCCAAGCGCATATAAATATTAAGTAAAACACAATACAGTTCTCTTTTACATATTGCGAAAAAGGTAACAACCATACATTCTCTCTCTGATTGTCCCATCAATCGAACTACTTCTATTTCAACGCAGCGAGATAACGCGAAACGCGCCTCGATAGCAAAAAGTGAAGCAGAGCGCAACGAAACGAAACAAAACCGACACGTTCGTATATGCGGTATACCTACCTACCTACCTACCTACCTATAAACCCGGTGACGAAAAACTTGATTAAAAGAAAATTCAGCTTCAAAAGAAAATTAAACTTTTAAAATAAAACGTTCAATCAAACAATCGAATTATATCAAGTGGGATTGTTGCAGTTCGTAAAATTTTACATTCAAATTGCGACACGTGCCGACTGCAGTGATAAACTGGAAAAGTGCGAATACGAATAAGAACGAAGAAACGTCAACAAAGAAAGAATAAGTGTACTCGCAGTAAAAGGACGAAAAAATAAAATAAAAACCAAAATCTCTCCTCGAATTGTGTTAATTATATTATTTGTAAAAAGTAAAAAGTGAAGCAAATTTTTCGCACAATCAAGAACAGCTGAGCGACGGAAACACAATAATTTTCGCATTTGTGTTGATGATTGTTAAAAATATTTTTTTTTTTAAATTTTTCGTTTAAATTCTATGAAAAAGCAATAAGTAACTGAAACTGAAAGCGAAACCGAAACCGAAACCAGGAAATTCTCACTTGGGCAATAATGAAAATATAGAAAGAAAAGCCTCAAAGCATTTTAAAGCAATTGAAACGAACGAAAAGGTTAAAGTTGTATTATTAAGGAAAATTAATAGCAATTCGCACGCATCAGCACGCATGAATAATATTTTTGGAACGTACTGTTGCCGACTACACACACTGTCATCGTCATCATCGACAATTTTTGTCGCTGCTGCATCAAGTTATTGTCGACGAGGACGAGGTCGAGGAAGAGAAGCGCTTCGACGACAACACGAACAGCAGTGTGGTGTGTCCGTTATTCCTGTGGGCGATCCTGACGTGCGTTACCAACAACGCCGCATTGCATAATCAATGTCAGAAAGGTGGTTGGTTGGTTTGTTTGTATATGTATATATTTTCCGACTCTTTTTGATGTTTATATAACAACATATTTTATTGTTCTCTTAATTATATTTGATTGACGCATTTGTAATAGCTTTCAACGCGGCAAACTTGAAATAATAAAAATATATTTGCCAATTGCTATTGGACTATTTGCGAATTGCGTTGTGCGAATATTATTAGTTAATTTAGAGTTTGGAAGCAATTGAACTTGGCAAAAATTTCAACAACACACTGTTCCTTCAGCGATATCGGCGGCGCTCTATTTCTATAAAAAGAATACGCACGCTGGTAATTTAACGGGAAATATTTTTGCGTGTCTAGTTTTTATTGCGTCGTTGCGTTCGTATATATGAAAATCGCTTTTTGTTCGCCTTCGCATCACACTTGTGGCAAATTAATTGTAATATTTTTAGGTATTAGACCAAAAAAAAAAAAAACAGTTAACTTTTGTAAGACTGCATAAGTTTTTTCGTTTTCGCTATATACTTACAGTTATTTCGTTTGATTGTTGATGTGATCCGGCAACGTTCGTTTGAATAATGTGTAATAGTTTATTACCAGCTCGCGAATTTCTAATGTAGGTCAACTAGTAAAAATTCGCGATATAGAGACAACGAAAACACGCGCGCGATTCATAATCGATTGCCTTGACCATAAATTTTGCAATGCTTTCGCCTTTTTTTTTATTTACAATTGGAATTATTGTTGCGTTATAAGAACACAACTCTTCTTGTTTCACTAGTCAAGGATTCTAATAAAATGTTGTTTTTTTGTTGTTGTTTTTTTCCAGTGTGGTCTGTCTTAGACATGGGAAGTGAGCACTATTGCCTAAGGTGGAACAATCATCAGAGTAACCTATTAGGGGTGTTCAGCCAACTATTGCGCGACGAGAGTCTGGTGGACGTGACGCTGGCCTGCTCGGAGGGCCATTCGATTCGCGCCCACAAAGTGGTCCTATCAGCGTGCTCATCATACTTTCAAACATTGTTCGTCGATCATCCGAGCCGGCATCCGATCGTCATATTGAAAGACGTACATTTCGCCGAACTACGCACCCTCATCGAGTTCATGTACAAGGGCGAAGTGAACGTCGAATACTGTCAATTGTCGGCCCTTTTGAAAACGGCCGAAAGCCTTAAAGTGAAAGGTCTCGCCGAAATGACCAATTTGGGCGCGTCATCGCGCGACTATAAGCAGGAGCAGCCGGACGAACCTGAGCAGACCGAACCGACCGAATTGGTGAATAAGACGCGATCGACGACGACGACATCGACGGCGACAGCATCGTCAGCTGCCAGCACTGCGTCGACGGCACCTGTCGATGAACGTGACATAGGTCGGGAGCGCGAACGAGACCAGCGCGAGAGGGATAATAGGGAACGGGAGCGGGATCGTGAGCGTGACAATAGGGATAGGGACCGGGATAGAGAACGAGATCGCGAAAAAGATAGGGATCGAGATCGAAGGATTGAGAGGGATCGTATTGAACGAGAACGGGGGGAGCATCGTGAACATGTTCCAACACCGCCGAAATTATGTCACACACCGCCGGAGCGGGCCGGGACGCCTCCGGAACGTACCAGAAGTGCCGACACGCCGCTGATGCTGAACGAGGACTGCAGGCCCAGTGATATGACGTTGCACAACAACGGAAACGCCATCAGTACTTGCTCCACTACTACCGTCGGCACCCCAACCGGATGCAATCGCTTACCTTCACCCATTCTTAGTGAACCACTACCAGGACCTTCGAACATGCCACCCGTACAACAAGTGCCTCTCGTAAGTCTCACTTTATTAAATCATCCTCAAAGAAAAACTATTCATTTTATACACGCATAGACAACATGCGACAAATTGCAAGAACACTCGCTTCTTTTCGTGTGAAACAAGCTTTAGGTACATTTTGTATATGAATGTTGTTATTGTGCTGATGCTGAGTGCGTTCCATTTTGCTCTATTTAAATCAACACATTGGGAACACATTGAGGATTACCTATTTAATTTCTATTTGACTACATATACAAAGCTAATTATGACGGTGACGGTCAATGTCGCTATTAAGGACATGTTATCTCGCGTATTGGCTGTAGCAAATTGTTTTGTCCAGAATGTAGATGCAGATGTTCAGTGAGTGCAGTTAGGAGAATATTTCAATGAAAAACGTGCTTCAATTTTGTTGCAATTTCAATTTTAAACTTAGAGCGTGCACTATAATTTTGTTTTCTCGATTTGTGCGTGAACAATAATCGCAAGACGAAGCAGAGCAGAAAATTACTCGACAAGTCGACTTCATGCCGCGCAGAAAGTATAGGAATTATGATGATGATGACGATGACGACATTATTTTGCTTTCAAGTGACAAATGAATACATACGTTCCTTGCAAATAAACTAGCTCAAAATAAATTTAAAAAAACGCTTAATTTGCTTTATTAATCATGTGTAGATATGCCGGATATGCGTGCATGGATTGAAAACGAATTTTCATTGAGCCTAAAGCTCAAAATTTTAACGCGTTCACACACTGAACACATAACTCCATTAATAAATCGAAATTGAAACATTGAAAGGTTTTTTCCAATAAAGCGCGTTTAAAGTTTAAATGTCTGTAAATGTGCATGATTACTCTTTTTCCCTCTCTCTCTCTCTCTCTCTCTCTCTTCTCTGTGAGGAAAAATTGAATGTCATCAGCAAATTGGTCGTATCCTATTAACTCTCCTTGATTGATATACTCTCATCAAATCCACAAAACATAAATAACTTTTTTTTTTAAATGTTTATTTGATAGTAAATTGGCCCAGTTAAGGAAACAAGTCATGCGATAATTAGTATTTTTTCAATTTGTTTCAGTCATTGAAAAAGGAAGTCGATTGGGGTGGAGGTGGTGGACTGGCGGACGACAAAAGCACCGGCGAAAGTTCATCAGATTATCCTCGACATTCACATGATCCGGTGAGTTTTCAATTTTTAAATTTAATAATTTGAAGAAGGAATGTTTACGAACTAAATTCTTTACAATTTATCGCAAACAAAAAAACATGGTAATCCTTAAAAGAAAAGTTGATACGAAGGCAAAATAATGGCTTAAATAAATTATCATCTCACCGTATATGTCTGAATCGTTTTCACTTAATTTTAACGGAACAAAGTGAAGTATAAAGTAAGTTGCAAACAGGAAACAAATCACAGGTAAATTTATTGGATCAAAAAGTAAATGCGGCGATAGAATTGGTGCACAAACACAGGAGAGGAGGAACTTAAATCGAGTGTTAAATTGAATGAATTTCAAAAAGACTATTAATAATCACACTTTGCTCCGAATTATTTGCCTGATGTTTGCCGAATTATTTGGTTTAAATCTTGTTTTCTACTCGCATTCTCAACTAACTCTTTCTTACTTACACACATTTGACATTCAAATCGCCACTCTAACTCTGTAACTATAATTGCCAAACCGCACTGAACATAAATATAAATAAATACTAAATGAATTGCACATGTACAACCACCACCTGCACTTATACCTACATTTACTCGCCATTATTAACTGACGCTATTTACTAACATGCAAGCCAAATTTATTGCTAATTGAATTGAATAGACAAAAGATACTACACGATTTATTTTGATTTTTCGCTTTACATGCTATTTTCCTTGAAGCGTATAAATTTTCTACTTCAAAAAAAAATCATCAAATTCATTTCATAATTAAACATAATTTTTTGGTAAATGAATAAGATTTTATTGTTGATTGTGCTGCGAAGCTGCTGATTGGTAATGGTGATTTTTGAATTTATTGATAAAAATAAATGTGCGCGCTGTCAAGAAGTTGACATTCATATTTTGGCTTAGGATGTTTATTTTTCGATTCGATGTTGTTCTCTTAATCAATTTTGTGCAACGACGTTCTTTTTTCGGTATGTACATGTAAAAATAACATTTTTATAATTTCGAAAGAAAGAAAGTAATAATTAAAATCAAAAGAAATGAGGGCGCAGCACACTTTACTGCAGACATCCTTTTTCTCCAGCCAAACAATGAGCGTCAACTTCTTGTAGTGTTACAGGGTAGTAGTCAGCTAGCCTCCTAGCGAGCAAGAAGTTGATGTGTCGTGTTGTTTGGTTGCAGGATCTGGAATGCAGAGATGCTGGTTCACCGCGACTGTATCCGTGCATGTATTGCGGGACAACATTTCAACATCAGAGTAAGCTCACCCGGCACATCCTTTCGCACAGTTTGGAAAGTTTGGCAAAGTATCGCGAGCCGCAACATCATCTCGCATTGGCAAACTTACCACCCGACATTCCGCTCAATGTAATTGATTTTAGTGGGACACGTGGCCCATCCACCGGTGGTGGTGGTGGTGGTCTCACCGGGCACGAACCCGGCGTCGGCGATCCGAGCGATCAGCAGCCGACACCAATGGATCTCGACCTGACGGCCGATGGGCCCGGTGTTGTGTTGTGCAAGTTTTGTGGCAAATCGTTTCCGGATGTTAGTTCGCTGATAACGCATCTGCCCGTGCATACGGGCGATCGGCCGTTTAAGTGTGAATTCTGCGGCAAAGCTTTCAAATTGCGGCATCATATGAAGGACCATTGTCGGGTGCATACTGGTGAACGGCCGTTTCGTTGTACACTGTGCGGCAAGACGTTTTCGCGCTCCACGATATTGAAGGCTCACGAAAAGACGCATTATCCGAAATATGTGCGAAAGTTCCTCTCGCCGAGTCCTCTCGACACCGAAGAGGAGAGTCCGCACTAGCATCACTTGAATTTCTATTAATTTGTTGATGCTATGCTATACCCAGTGACTTCGCTCAACAAGGAGAGCCACTTTCGGGAAATTGAATAAATTTGCTAAGCAAATCAATAACAATAATAATAATACATAAAATTTATTATGATGTACATATAGGCGTATAAGAAACATCCGAACACGCTCGGATTAAGAGTTGAATTATTTAATTATATACAACACATTTATAGTTCCTTAGACTGATGATCGTGATGATAATATACATATAATGTTATTATTGTATAAGCAAAGCTAATTGAATCAATCGTATGATTTTCACAAACACAATATCTAATGAAATAGTTATTAAGCCGAAGGAAAGGAAGACGAAGAGTAAAAGAAATTGAATAATAATGACGCTTGAAACATAGTTTTGAAAGCTTTGTGTAAAATATTAGCTAATTATACATACCTAACTATACATATACACAGTAATTCATTTTACCTTATATAGACGATTTCTCTCGTTTACTCAACTAAACCAAATCAAAGCAACAATAACAATTTCATTTTTATACCATTTATTCAAACAAACAACAGAAAATGGAAGGCAATTCTAGAGAAATACTTAGCAAAGAAAGATTAGAAGAAAACAAATCCAATAGAAAAGAAAGATTTCAGATTTTTCGCAAAAAGAAATGAAATAAACTTTAAAACCGTTTAGTGTGTTACGAACTCTATGTAATGGTATAGAAACAAGTGTTGTGTACACCCAGCCTACATCCCGAGCATGTTTTATTAGATAAGGACACACTAAGCGGTTTTAAAACCGCCGGGCGTATTATAATTTCTTTGGAAATATATTTTTAAATAATTAAAAATTAGTGTGCCGTTTAAATTTTCTATTTGGATTTTTTTCCAAGTATGAGAAAATTATAAGAATAAGGAAATAACGCGTTAGCAATCACCTTTTTTTAGCCTTAGGGCGGGTCCCCACACAACCGGCAGCTAAACATTAATTTTCTTTCAAAATTAACGGACAGAATGCAGATATTTGAGGAAAACACAATTTGCTCCCCGCTCACCCACCTGACGCCGTATTGAGGAGAGTAGAGATTCTCGAATAAGTGAATAACACACACACACACACACACGACAGTCAACACTTAGTTACTGAACGCCATGTTAATTGAATAATCTCAAAACACTACTACTAATGCATATAACGCAGTAGGGCATAATAAAATGATGAAAATTTGAAAACAAAAATTATATAAGAGAAACATTTGTAAGAGCTGTGATAGAACCTTAATTAACTTATTAAATTATATAAACATTAACTATATAAATATAGTAATAATAATAATTAATTAATAAGATATTAAGAGTTAAGTATGTAAGTGAGTGAGCAAAGAATTGGGTGTAATTGTAATGTGAATATAGCGACACCTGGGGAAATTCGTACCAACCTTTTTTCTTAAATAAAAATTCACATTTACATAACTGCAACTAGCGACATCTATTGCTGAAAATAACCAAAACTAGTGACACCTATAGTTAAAACCTTAGGATTAATTCCTGCGAATATCCCTAGGGGGGGGCTGTGATTGATCACGTTTATGAAAGCTAAAGTTAAAATCAATTTTGTTCGACGCGCGTTGGTTTGTTTTCATTATGCGAGGCTGGAGCTGTGATCGAGGGCTGCCGGTGAGATTAGCGCTAATTAATGATTATTATTGAATTATAGCGATATTTAATGCGAAATGCGTATACACAAACACCCACCAACACTTACACGCACTTTACTCAAGCTACATTCAACTTTCAATGGTTATGTGACACGTGAAGCGGTTGTATCGCTCAGTGTGTCACAAGCCTTATAAGCAACCAGAAAACACAATCTATGATGATAAATGAGCACATCTTGCATTCCACGTTTAACTATATTAGGTACATGTATGTTATAATTTATTTGTTGCTGTTTTTATGAAATAATTACGATGAGCAGAGTCAGGGTGTGTTTTTGATGAGACTTAAGACGAGAAATTGAACGTAATTAATACGTCTATGTTTGGCAGTATTATTTCTTTATGCATCAAGGAGAGACACTATTTTTCTTTGGTAGATTTATCGTTCTTGAAATGAAAACGGAACCAGTTCAGGCAACATATTATTATTTAAGTAATTTTTTTGTGTTTTTTTTTTTTGTTTTAATTGTTGTTAATGTATCATATGAATAGATTTGAATCGTCACCCTTCGGAATGGTTCGCACCACATTCTAGGAACATAAAAAATATAAAATAATCTTAAATACAGTCCATTCATTAATTTATCAAGGGGTTTTATTAACATCACAAAACATTGGTCCTTCGAGCCAGATTGTGAAACATTTGAGATTATAATGTTCCTTGAATGTGCTCCGAACGTTTCCGAAGTGTGACGATTCCAATCTATTCATGTGATACAATAACAATTATTTTGTGTTTAATTGTTTATTATCTTTTTCTTTGTCAAATAATCTTCATTTATTTGAAATGAATTTTTGTTGTTGTTTTTTTTTCCGTTTTTTGCGTTCATTTTCCTGCAAATAGATTCAGTAAACTTGTATATGAAAAATAAATAAATAAATAAATAAAAGCAAAATATAGCAATAATTAACGATAATGAATTATGAACATACCGATGAAGCTCTTCTTATATAACATTTATACAAATTGAAGCATCATATTTATTAGAATAATTACTTACATAATGATAACACAGCAGCAAAAACTTCACTTCACTGATTAAGAATAAAATATACATATTTAAAACATTAATTAAATGAATAAGATGATTATATTTACTAAGTAAAAAATAAAAGATAGTGATAAAAAAACATGCATAAATCTATTATCAGCACCGCATAGACGAACAGTGACGACACACAACAAACACAAATCTACACAAAATGCAACACACCAAAACCACCACACCACTCGGTAGACGTTAAGAATATATTCATCAACTATACTTTTTGTTTCCTATACTTATTATACGTGAGAGAGTATGTATATTTATAATATTTTTAATAGAGAGAATATATTATTATATTATATATTATATACAATTATTAATAATACATATGAATAAAAAATACATAACAAAGCGAAACAAATTATTATTAAAGCGAAAAACAGCAAAAAAAACAGCATAGTTGAAGGATGAGTTACAGTATCAGAATGAGGATGATATCACAGAATAATCTAACAGAAGGGGTTTACGGAAACTAAACTCAATTGGCAATGCCAACCCCAAAAAGCGCCATTTCGCATCTTTCGGCATACCTCGTTCGGTGAACTTCGGCGTGTCAGCCATTTTTGGGGAGGTTGGAATTTGCGAGAAATTTGAATTTGCCATACCAAACGAGATCTGTCGAGAGATACGAAGTGACCCTTCTGTTAGTATATATTCTGTGATTCGCATCATGAATATTTAAAGATTCATAACAACCTAAAAAGTGAAAAAGCGCTTTTTTTCAACAAATTACACGTAATTGGAACACAGTTGTTGTACATAGGAGTATATAATGATGAATTATTTAATTACTTATATGAATGAATACAATTACATAAACACTTAGAAGAGGAATCTATATAGATTAATAAATAGCTGATGAATAATAAAAAAATAATGTATTATCATTATTTTACATGAAACATCCAGTATATCATTATGTAACACTCACAAATGAAAAATAGTTTAAATTTTAAATTAATCACACGGCAAAAGCAAAATAAAGCAAAGCAAAGTAAACGAAAATGTATTTAATAATTTTGTTGGTAGCACATTTATTACTTCTGCGCTTGCGTTAACTGCTTATTAGGTTTTGTTAAAATTGAATTATTAAAGGACCATAATCGCAAAAAGAAACATTTTAATTCAAATATTTAATATATCTACCTAAGTAAACAAAAAAAAACAATTATCAGTTAAGATTTTAATGAATTAAAATTTAATGCAGCAACCGGAGTGCCTCTCGATAAGACTTAATTTGAGGAACAAGTCTGTTTTACAAACACACAAACACATGAACACACATTTTCATCATTTTAATGAATTGATAAAAGAATCATTTCTATACTTTTGCGCATAAAATTGTATTCTCTATAAGTATCTCAAATAACATTATTTAGTAAATTAGAAGAATAAAGATAATGAGAACAGTCACAGACTAAATTAGGTGCTAAACCCTAAAGTAAAATTGTTTTTAATTTATTAGTAATTAAAAATTACTAAGTATAAAATTATATGAAAAGGCAGTGTTAGTGAGAAGGGGCAAATTTTGCTTGAAAAGTTTTGAAGAATGGAAAGGACAGGGTGTAATGGTTGTCGTCGTAAATTTATACGAGAAAATATTAAGGATAATGAAATTATGATATAAATTAATAAAAATAAATTGACTGAAAAAGCTGCCTTTCAATTATACCAATTGGCTATTTACTGATATTTGTTAAATTTTATAGATGTTGGAGTTAGGTGAAAAACTAAATTTTAAAATAATTGGCAAGAAAACGTAAATGTAAAATGTATTACTTACTTAAAGGTTTTTAAGTAACAATTTAAATTTAATAAAATTACAGAAGTGACTCTGTGCGTTAGTCTGTGATGAGGAACGAATTGTTAAGATGAATAAGTTTAAGAAAAAAAAAGAGTTAAAAATACATTGAAACACACATAGACACACAGATAAAAGTATCTACGTCAAGAAAGAGTTATTTTTCGTGCCAAAAAACCGAATGACTCGTGTTCTATTAAACTATACGTGCAATCGTGCATTTGTTTTCAACAACTAAGAAAATGGAAAATTTCAGTCATTAATTTGTTGTTTTTCTTTTACAGCAATCTGATTATTATTGTTAACTCTCTCGATGGGACTCGAACCCGCAACGTACAGCCTATTGTTGCGGTTCGATTGCCGTCGAGAGAGTAATAATAATAAGATTGCTATAAAAGAAAAACCACAAATCATCACTTAACTTTTATAATGGAACACAAAAATATTTAAAATATTTTGGTGATTAATATAAAACACAGAAAGAGAAAATGTAATCATCGGTTTAATATTTCGAATTTTTTTTTTCTTCCTTTTTCTTTCATTTGTTATTGTCACTGTCCATTACTTACTACTACAGCAATAACAATAATATAAACAGTTACAGAATTACCCAACCCAACCCAACCCCCATAAAACTTTGTCAATATAATAATAATAATAAACGTATACCTATCTATTTTGTTAGGTTAGGTTACATGCGGTAGCTCAGGGCCACTCACTTCCAATATCAATAGATACAATAGCAACAATAAATTGTAAAATGAAAATGAAATCGATTTTTTTGAAATTGTTTATTTAAATTGTGTTTGTGCACGTTGCTGTTATTGATGATTTTTTTTTTGATGAAAACCCGAATGGTAAATAAAACTAATTTGGTGGTACAGATTTCGTGTGAACCTGACTTAATAAATTAATGCAAGAGGAAGGAAGCATTCTTTTTTTTTGTTTTCTTGATAAATCAACAGAAAGGAACAAACCTAATAAAAAATAAAATATAGTAAAAACGATTTGCTCACTGATTCAATAGTATTTTAATATAGTTAAAGTCAAACAAAGTGATATAATAGTATACATTTTCACCTGCATTTTTTAATAAGAATACAAATGCAATTGCAATAATAAAATCAATTAATACCTAATACTTGTAGTTACTAATGAACAATTAGCCTTTGATATGCCGATGACATTTATAATATCAATAAGTAATAATTGAATCAGCAACGTGCACGCACCGAATGTCTAACAGAGAATTCTCAACATTTTTTTTTTCCAATTTAAAATTATTGAAACTATAGAAAGAAATATTCAATAATTACAGCTGAACATACAACATAAACAATAAAGTAGATAATGTTAAATAAACCGGTACTTTTTATATTTTCTACAAATACAAAATAGAAATAGAAATATAATAACGAAATAAAAATATAAAATAAGAACCAAACCAGGATTTTTTTTTTGAGTTTACAATTTTAACTATGATATTTACACAGATACTAATTAAATTGGTTGATTATTAATATTATTGAGTGCCAATTACCAATAATTCTTTCAATTTTTACCGAATTCTAAGAATAAACGCGGTTATTATCTACGTAACAAAAATACAATTTTAGTCCTTTGCAACCCTGCAGGATAAATAAGAATTGGAATATAAATTATAAACATGAAAGAAAAGAATACATTGCAATTTTAAGTTTATAAGTTTTTCTTTATTACTTAATCGTAAACAATTATAATAATAGAAAAAAAAAACAAAAAAAAAACAGCAAACAAAATTCTGTCTATTATAATTAATTATACAATAAACAATTCCCATGTTCCTGTAGCTTATTTCTTATAGATATTATAAATAATATTAACAAGAAACATTTAAACACACGTTATTAAGTAAAAAGCAGAAAAATGAAAAAAAAAATACCCAAGTGAAAAATTCAGTGATGCAAAAAGAAAAATTATTTATCCAGCAATACCATTACTATATTGAAATGCCAGTTACGCCAGTTTTAATTATATCTAATTACCTACAGAGAGAGAAAAAAACAGTTACTTCTTTGCTCTATTAATGTTTGAAAAATGCGGTTTTAACAGAACTTTGTGTGCATAAAAAATAAATAAAATCAGTATCACAAACAACACTTATTCACATCTTACATATATACACAAAGAGTATACGTTTGTTTTTATTTATAGATACAGGGTGTTTGTTCTAAACATTAAAAGTTAAGTTTAGTCCAAACACCTTGTGTATTTATGATTAAAATATTTGTTTATTAAGTTTCTCATATTGATTTATTCTTTTTTGTGTCCATTAAACTTTAAGAATATTATAATTACTTATATCAAATAGAATGTAATATATTTTGATTATTGTGTAATTATTACAACTACAGTTGATGATTAAATGATAAATGTTAATATTAGCAAAAAAAAAAATAGCGTGGATGAATCGATTCACATCTATATTGGTTGTTAATGAGTATACAGTTAAGGCCCCTCGCGTTAACAACGCCCTCTGCCGACTAGTTACTGCAATACTAAAAAGCTTTACAAGTTTAAATGGCCAATAGATGTAAATCGTTTTCAAATCACATTCTATTACAATTATTTATATTAATATTACGTAAATAATTACAATCGTTACATTGTCAACCCTTTCTTAAGAATTAACTAACAACCATAGGTAATAATTTAAATTAGGTGATGTTATTTGTTTTATAAAAATTTGAAATCCACCCACTAAGTTCCTGTTTAATTTTATCATTAACATATAATATCATAATTTATTCAACTTATTAATTAATTAATTAATTAAATGATCTTTAAATCAATGTATTCACGTGCAAAAAAAAAAAATCAGTAGTAATGTGCAGATATTTTCATCATCATCACACAAATTCCTATTATACACTCACTTTGGATCACGTCAAACTGTTTTTGATGGAAAAATTGGAAAAATGATGAAATGGAAACTCAAATCACAAAGGAAACGATAGCAATATTTATGTATTACTATTAAATTATAATAAATATCTAAACAAATAATTGATTAATTCATCAAAAAGTTGAACTATTAAAGTTAAATTAAGTTATAATTGACATAAAAAGTGAAATGAGAAATTATCTATAATTCTATAGCAAAGTAGGAGCTTGGAAAGTCGATTTGAATGAAAAATGCGTTTATCAGTAGCATTTTTAGGTTTTTCTAAGTAATTTTTAAGGCCGCACTGAACGATTCAAAAACCTTTGGAAAACTCGAAAGAATTAAAACGCTGTAAATTTTGAACCGCTTAGTGTGTCACTAGCCTTATCCTGATAAAGACACGTTTCAAGTAAAACTAAAAAAAAAGCAAAATTAAAAAGAAATAAGACTTGTATGATCTATGATGGTCTGATGGATGATAATATTTTGGTATGAAAGTTGATAATTGAATAATAATTATTAAGACACGTAAATAAACGGAAATCCCCCTCAAATTCGTCGCTTGTAATATCATTAGTTGAAGTAAAAAACATTAAGTAATAAGAAGCACTGGCACGGACGGCACGGTGCTGTATTTGTAACATTTTTTTGTCATTTCGTTTTGTTTTTATTGGTAATTCTTTTTCTTCATCATTAACTTAATCTATATGGCAATTGTCTCCTGTATTTAAAATTATGATATCATTATAAAAATGGTGGTAAAACATATTTACACAAAGTGATCTAATATCTTCTAAGGCAAAAGTAAAAATAAGTAACAAGCGAGACGCAAATTGCGTATGTGAAAGCAACTTACTGATGGGATGGATATCTTTATAAATATATATATATTTGTTGTATTTATTTGTTTGCCATGAATTATTAACTAAATTATATATAAGTATAAAGAAAATAATAATGTCTGCAATGCTTATTGTTTTTAAACAAAATGCATATCATAGTTGTATAAAAATAAGATTTTGACAAATAAAACCTGATAAAACATATTTGACTCTCAATTCGACTTAACACCATTTTGTATTTATTTACCCGTATAGGTTCACGAATATTCGGCCGGGTTCACAGGTATTTTCAATTTTATGGCCATAACCAGGACGTAACAAATGATCTGGGTGCCTTCGGGCTGTAATCAATGAACATTAGTTATGGGGCACCTTCGGAACGGGGCTCGGAGGTAACTTACTCCAGTTGCCCTAATCGTAGTTACGCCCCTGGTGGCCATAACTTTTTAAACGATATGAGATACGAAGTAGCTGATTGAATTTCGAGGTTTTAGAATGTTAGTCATATAATATTTGAAATATTTTTTTATCAACGACAATTACAAGGTTGGCCTTTTAATAATTTTCACGTTTTTCATAATCAGTAGATAATAAAATCTATTTTTGTTTTTCAGATGACGGTTGTAGATGTTGAAAGGTGTTTTAGTTCACCATGTCCGGATCGTCCGGCAAGTGCACACAGTTCCCGTTCATCAACCCCATTCGGACTACCCTACGCATCATTGGCAACGTCCCTATTGGAAGTAGGTCTGATGCATCCAGCCCTTATCGGGGAAGAAATGTACAGATGCACCGCATGCATGGCGGCCTTCCCCTCGATATGGCTCCTCGAACAGCACACTGCCCTCCAGCACATCGGCTCCCTAACGTCAATCGACAAACCCTTCGTTTGCGAACAATGCGGACAGAGTTATCGCTATCGTTCCGCTTACGTAAAGCATCGCGAGCAGAACCATCGCGCCCGTCTCCCCGCCGACAAGTTGTTCTCATGCGACGTCTGCGGCATGCAATTCAGGTATTTGAAATCATTTAAGAAACACCGTCTTAATCACGCCCTCGAGCGTCTGCATGGAAAAACGTCAGAAGCTCTCAACGCAGCGGAACGTACCAGCGGTGATGACTCGTCAATCATTCGCGACCTGCCAGTCGAAAACAGCAGTGATCAGGTGTCCAGTTCCAACGAAACGCTGCCGGTGGAAGAAACAGATGGACGAGGAGAGGTCGCGATTAAACAGGAGAATTTGAGCGATGAAGTCGTAGAAGCGGTCTCCGAACAGGATCGCAACGAAGTGGAGCAGGACGATACGATTGATTCGTTTTCGTTGGCAGCGGCGAGCAGTTCGGAAGCGTTCCGCAACGCGCAGGAAGCTTCAATCTTGAGCTTTCTACGTGCGGATGCTGCGGAGCGGCAGCGCGAACGTCGGTTTGCTTGTCCGTTTTGCGGTAAGTGCGTCAGATCCAAAGAGAATCTTAAGCTGCATGTGCGTAAGCACACCGGCGAACGCCCGTTTGTCTGCTTATTCTGTGGACGGGCGTTTGGAGGTAAGAGCGATCTGACGCGTCATTTACGAATTCACACTGGCGAACGTCCGTACCACTGCGACATGTGCGGCAAATGTTTTGCACGTGCTGATTATCTCTCCAAACATCTTACGACACACATCAATACACCTCGCTGATATAGGGCCATTTAAAATAAACATAAACACACACAAACACACACACACACACGCAAAGAGAGAACAAAAGAAAAATGATAAAACGATAATGAATGTCCATTTAAATATAATATACAATAGTTTTTTCATCCGTTTTAAATATAAACAACGATTCATTTTCCAAAAAGGGGTTTGGGAGGGGAAATTTTGCGACAATATAGTTGTCAATTGCTCTCTTGAGATCGGCGATTGGAAAATTAAATTAAATTAGCGCGTAACCGTATAATTATACTTTTTTCCGTCCTTTTTCGAATTAATACGTGGAGAGAAAATGATATTATTATAGAACCAACAAAATTTTGGGGGTATAATTGATACTTAAATGAAACTGAAAATGGAAACGAAAATGCAAATAACGCAATTAAAAACTAATTTCGGCTGTGATTAAAAGAAACACAAAAATAACTCAAGAAAAACACGAATAAATACAAAAAGGCGAAATATTAAAAAACGCGAATGAAAGAAATAGAAATAAAAATCTGTCTTACCCACATTTTTAAATCTTATTCAAGAGTTTTTTTTGATTATATAATTATTTACAAATATATAGGTGTCTATATACCTATAAATATTTCTATATTTTATTGATAATCGTTTGATACATATTTTTAACCGTTGCGGGTATATTTTAATATTTTTATTAACATATTTGTTTTATTATTTTTAATATGTTTATTTGCAGATCTTTTGATTGAAACAAATGCGTAAAAGAAGTTTTTATATGATCGTGTAGCATGGCAACGCTTTTTGGAGGGTTAAATATTTGTCAACATGCCAACTGTAAAGATGTATACTGAAATTGGATTGTTTCAATCAAAAGATTTGTACCCATAAACGGATAAACTGATTTGTTTTAATATTTTTATAATTAGATATAATAAGCCGAAACAGATACGAAAATAATCGATCTGTCTATCTATTATAACCGAAATTGCATAGTGAGTTACCAAGCAATACAATTCATAAACGAACAAAGATAATTACATAATTAGAAAGAATCTACAGAAATAGTTTAATTAGTAAATACAGCACAATTGTTGTTCCTGCTAGTCATTTTTGTACGAGTACGATTAAAAAGGGCGCGTTCAATTATAAACACAATTTCCAATGAAGAAATAAATGAAAGAAACGAAGAAATTGATAGAATTCTTTTATTATTAATTATTTTCGAATGGTACATAAATAAGATTTAATAATATATGTTAGATTGTTGTATAGTCAATTCGATGCCTTTTGGTTGGTGATTGAGGCAACACATACACGAGCGTCCGAATGAATTAGGAAACTAACGCCGTCTTGAACAACAACAAAAAATGTAATATACCTATATAAATATTTAATTATTTATGGAAAGAAACAAAGAAACAGAAACCGTCGAAACAATAAAAGAAATAATCGAAACAGTAATTTCGCGATTCTTCTGTGCCAAATTGATGATGTTTACCTCAAAAATACTTCATCAATTCGATATCTATACTTACATAAAAATAAATATTTGTTTTTAATCAAAAATTTCAGTTTACAAGTTCAAATCATTTTAATGTCAAATAATGGCAACTTTGCTGCTACTACTTTGCCACGTTGCCAGATTTTTTGTTGTAGTAGAATTCGAAATGTTTAACATCGAAATATTTGCTGCCTCAAGAGAATAATTAAACACAGACATAAAAATAGTTACAACAATTATTATAACTGAAATAGAATTGAATTATTTTTATACAAGAATTTTTATGTACAGAAAAACCGGTCTACTTGATAGGTAATGAATAAGTTCAAGCTACAAGACAACAATTTATTGTTATTGTTATTAATTTTTTTGTTTTTCTGAAAAATTCACTTAAACCAAGTTGAAATAGTTGTATTTAAAATTTAAGCAAGAAATAGATTTTTATAATTATATTTCTAACAAAATACCTACAAGTTAACTATAACTTACAATAACAAATCATACAATTAATTAGTTCTTATATTAATAACGCTCAAACACAATCAGATGTACCTCAATGAATCTTTGCCATAGAGCCATAGAACAAATGAGTTTTAAGATACAGAAGTTTATCAACTATTTTTAAGTTAGTAGAAGTGATTAGCCCATACCAGCACATGGTAGGTGTGGATTATGTGGATTATCCACATAATCCACATATAATCCACATCATAATCCACATATTCCCACCTTTCACCTACCGTGTGCTCGTCTACCATGTGCCAATCTCTTCTACTTAAATTTTCATTCAAACAATACAATACGCAAAATATAAATTTGCATTTTTCTTAAATCGTGAATCTTTCAAAATGCATAAAACTGTAATTGATGTTTCGGATGCAAATCGCTCGTTATATTTCGTCAATTGAAATTTTAAAAAAAATGAACAAATTTCACGGAAGAAGATGTCATGTCAAAATTGCACTTAAAGTTAAAACTATTAACATTTTGGGCTGGACCAGGGAAGCAAATGTCAAGGAATCAACTCAAAAACAAAAAATAAAAGTTATATGATAGCTGAAACACTGAAAATACAAGTGATTTTTTCTTAGCAAAAATATTAACCCGTTTTATTTGAATTCTGCTGTGTGATATTAAATGCGGTTTAGAGATATACATATTGAGCAACGAAAACTTTAATCTGACTGATTATATTCGCTTAGGTTTTTATCTAACTTTAAAATTTTGTAAGTCAATTATAAGCAAGTGATTTCGATTTCGATGATTTGATTTGTAAAAAGAAACATATAATTCATTAAAGAGACTGATTTTATTTTCGTAGATTGGTTAAGGCTAAAGAAAAACGGTGTGATAAACGACGATTTATATTTAGACGTGATAAAGTGATGGTATAAAGATGATGATAAACGAATTTAAGGTTTAATGATAATGAAAAGTGTGATATTTGTAAAAATGAATTATAAATAAAAATGAAACGGGGCAATATAAAGACTGATTTTATGCTAGGATGTTAAATTCTTTTTTCGCTTTCTTCGCTTCTCTGCATCAATCAAGTTTTTGAAATATTTTTCTTTATTATATAAATAATTGATTTGCCAGTTATATTTACTAGGGTTTGCCTTTTGGAAGGATAAATAAATATCACACAGTCACGTTAAAGTTATAATTAAATTTTATATATGATAATAAAATAATGAAAAGTCGAAAATGGGATTGGAACAAGACGAAAGTAAAAAAAGTGAATGATAGTTTTTTATATAATTGCGTATAATTCTTCTTCATATGACGTGCCTTTTTAGTGATACACAAGTAACACGTTTTTAACAATACACAAACAAATAATGAAATAACACATGAAAACTGAAAACACACAACACACTTTTTGAATGTTAAGAATATTCAATGTAAAAATATTAATATTAATGAAAATGAAAAATCTCCTAAGGCATTAAATTCCTTCCAATAATAAGCAGTCCAATTACATTACACAACTATTTCAAGGCATTGTTGTAAAGAAAATTTAAAATTTCAACAAAAACTGAACTTTATGTACTCTAACCATATTATAGGCGATTTACTTATTAAGAGAGCAGCGCCACCCTTGGCCATACTACCAACTACTATAATTATAAATATGGTTCTTAACAGTGTCACATGCGGCGCTGTTTTCTTAAATATAGCCGAATATGGTACACGCAAGCAAATAAGTAACGATTCGATCCATTTTAAAGTAAATAGTTCTAAAACTAACCTGTAAATATTTTAAACAGATATATTTATGGATTCATGTTCCTACTATTTAACAAATTAATACTTGTAAAAGCATTAAAAGGAAATTTCAAGATTAAACAAGAAACCGCAGTAAAATTGAAAGAAAAAAAACAACCACAAAATGAAAATTACTTACTTTAATAAAACTAGACCGTAAGAAATTATAATGATATATTTATTACCAAAACAAAAAACAAAAATTAATAAAGTAACTATAAAAGAAATATATATTTTTGCCCACAGAGTTAATTGTATAATTCATTAAGTGTGATCATTATGGTCATGCATGATAAAATTGAAAATAGTAACAAGAACAAGTTTTGTATTTTTAAATTTGTTCAAACATTGTTCATATTTATAGATAAGTCTAGTGACATTCTAGTCACGGTTTAAACCGTCTAGTGTGTCACCAGCCTACGAAAGGAACTGTTAAGGCTAAGAAATGATTATAAAAATGATGATGATGGTGATATAATAGAAATGGATAAGAAAATGATATAATATGATAAGTTGTTACCAAAAAAAAAAAAAAAAGAATTAAGATAATGTTGTAGTTGGACTTGAACAGTGTTGTGATTAATTTTTTTTTTACTCTTAAATTTTCTAATTTGTATTCAAACATTTACTTATTGTGTAAATTTGTATGCGGTGTCTGTGTACCTAGCAATTTTAATGATTTTTGAATAATTCTTGACAATATTAAGATAAATTCATTTTGAAATTTTCGTCAAGAAGTAGATATTCAAAAAAGTCCTCATTTGATACTTTTAAAATTGAATTCAATAAATTTTAAAATGAAGAAAACTTTGTAATTTGTAAATTTTAAAAGAGATAGGAGGGGCATAGACTTAATCACACGTACACAGATTATTTAAAATGAAAAATACTTAAAAAATAAAATATAAAAAGAATGAATTCAGTCAAGGGCGTAGCCAGGAATTTTTAGAGAAAACTGCTGAAAGATTTATTACAAAAACTAATTGCATTTTCGGACTATTGCACTCAGTGAGCAGCCTGCACTGAAAATTTTGAGCGAGTTTGGGGCTATACTTTGAGTGCACACTGTCGAGTGTTCGGACTATCAACAGAGTGGCACTCAGTCCATTCCAGTGCAATGATCATTTTCGGAGTATTTTGAAAAAACTTGCACTGATCGCGTTTTAGAGCAAAACTAGAAAAATGGGTTGCATGCACTGTGTGCGCACTGAGTGGTGAGTCCGAAAACGCTATTAGTATCGATGCGACTAGGAAGGGATGCCCCAGCACTACCCGCGTCCGCCTTTGCTACGCCATTGAATGGACTATACATTTATATTACAGACAAATTTCGATTATTCAATACACAAACACGAAATTCAAAAACTTATACTATATAAAATATTTTATGCAACAAAAAAACAAGTGTCTAAATGTCGTTCTTCGGTGTCTCTTATTATTAACATACCTACCTATAAAATCTATAACATAAATCGTATTAAATTAATAAGCACATTTACTCCTTTTTGTTTTCTCTTGTTTTATTGTAACTTTTATTGTAAGTTTTGGGTAAATTCTTGTTTATATATTTGTTACTTTTATCTTTGATAGTTTTACCTCTTCAAGTTTTCCTTTACTTTTTGCTACCGGCCAGCAATGCAGATGGGACATAATTATAAGTAGAATTTGAATGCCAAATTCATGAATTAATTAAGTGCCTTCTGCTGAAGCCTGAATTAATTAGATTTTGCAAATATTCACATTTTCAATGCAATATTGTGATATTAATGATATTTTGACAAAATGTCCTATATAGTTTTCAAACTTTCCACAACAAAATTTCAAAAAAAAAAAAATTAATGAAAAATTTTATGTTTAAAATCTCTAAATATTAGTCAAGTCTTTGAAAGTAATTACAAAAACTTTTTCAATCTATAAATTCTACTGTAATAGTAACTGTGCTAAGTGTCCGACTCGTTGTACCACTAACTAATGCGTGATATGTATTTTATGATGATGATAATAGATTCACAAAAAAAAATACCTAAATATAGAGATCACAAAACAAAGTTTACACAATTCACCAATTATTTCAGTTTTTATTGAACTTGCAATTGGACGACAATAATTTCTATATTTTCCGCCCAGATAATGTTTAATAATGATTAATAAAATAATCGATAATTTTTAAGTTTAAAGAAAAATGTTGTTTTGGCTAAGCGAATATTTTAGTTTAAATTTTGTCCTCGTAAATACTTAATTTTTTTTTGTTGTGGAATTATTTCAATTTAATGACTTAAAAACACTTTCGACAAAGTAAAAAGATGAATGCTCACCAGTAAAATAAAAAAAAAAATAACTTACCTACTTATAAAATTACACATTGAAACTGATAATGAAATGAACATTGGTGCTGTTCAGGAAACGATATTGTGATAAAGGTAACATTTTTGCGTGTGTTATTATTATTATTATTATTATTAAAACAAGGATTAAATTTGAAAACGAAATAAGTAATATGCAAAAATATTATAAAAAAATGAAACCTTTTTGTATAGTGATTAAGGTTTTAGGATTTTTTATACTATGTCCTATATACATAATTATTGATTATTAATAACAATTCAGCAACAATAATTCTACATATATATTTAACATAACAAAACAAATATAATTAATATACTTACTGATATATTGATAATTAATATTATAATTTTTAGATTTGTAATTCTCAGTGTGATGATGACGATGTTCTCACTTATCTCATAGCAAAACCGTTATTGATTATAAAATAATATTGCGATATTATTATGATAAATAATAAATATAATATTGAATGTGTGATCATTTTAAATGTTAACAAGAAATTATTATGTAATACACATACACAATGTTTGTAAGTCAGTGTACAAAAAAATATACATCGAAGTATCTATCTCTCTGCGATTTATTTCATGTCACGGCTTTAATTCATTTCAGATGAAAAGAATCTCCAATTTTGCGTTAATTTTGTAAAAAGTTACTACAATATCGTTAAACTAAGGAAAATCAAGCGCGCTGAAGCAAGTTTTTTATATTTGCCGCTTTACCATCAGCGTTAGGGGAAAACAGTGTTGGAAAACAAAAACACTTGCCTTCCTTGTTAAAATTCTAGGGAAATTTAAGTAGTTCTGTTGGTCACCCTGTTTTAGTTTTTCGTTTTGTTATACGATAACGATCGAAGTGATCCGAAGTTAGTTTGGGTACAGCCATACCAACATGATTAATAAAACCATAAAACTCCCCTAGAGTCGGGAACCTACCGTGGCACCAAATAATCATTAGACTTTAATCTTTAACATGAGTTGCCGATAGAATAAGCAAGAAAACTACTTAAACTACTAATCAAAATATGTTTTATATGAAATTCGCTCCCGAAACAAAAAGTAATAAGTGCTACAGCTTTTACAAAAGAAATTTAAAAAAATAAAGACTTGATAGTTTCATTTTTAATTAAAATAATTGAATTTGGAATTGTTTTGCTTTGTGAACAGTAAATATTACAAATTAAGAGAATAATAGATAGAATCTTTTAAATGCATACAACACACCAACGTGTTAAAAACAATTATAAGACTTTTTTTTTCTTATTATTTTATGACAACATTTTAACATTGCAAATATTAAATACAAATAGTAAATTGTAACAAATACTCTTCTCGTTCATACATGTTAGGCCTCATTTCCACCACGCACTAATAAAATTAGTTATTTGTACAAATTTCTTAGATTTAGTCACTTTTTCTTGATTGGCACTTGTAATATCCATAGCGGTATTAACTAACACATAGAGGAATCATCGTTGCTCGTATTCTGCAATGTTATTCAACATAAAACAAATAAATATTAATAAATCGATAAAAACAAGTAAAAGTTTTATTTTTCTTTTTCTTGGTTGGAAGTTAACATACTTGCTGATGATCAGGTGGTCTAAATGGATTCGTTGTCACTTGATTGCTCGTAGGAAAACCAGAATCAGCTAAATGACTATGCGACAGCTGATTGGTAAGATCCATGGTGCCTTCTTCAACAACGGTGACGATCAACCACATCGGATCGCCAAAGTACGACCCGCTCGGCGTGCACAATCTCCATTTACTCTGATAAGTAGCGGGGTTAGAGGGACTCAACATTTCCACAGTAATCTGTATACCTTCCCCTGGCTGGACGCAACCTACCAACTGCATTTGACCTGAAAGTGCATTGCCATCCGCACACTGAGCATAACAACCTGGTGGCCAGGATTCCGTACCATTGTTGAAGACATTCCATGATTTTTGAAACCTACAATAGTTCAAAGCATCAAAATGTGTCTAAAAAAATCAGCAATTTATGAAAATTGGTGTTTACCGTGTGTTTGGTTCAATATTTTCATTTTCACTAGCTCTAGGATCAGATGCTAGTGCCATTGACGGTAGTTTTGTGCCAATTTCTACATCGAAATAAGAACAAACAGCTCCTTGCAGATTCCTAAAAGAAAAACACAACTTGTAGATGTACTTCAGCAACTTCAAAAACGTAAATATTTACCAATTGTTCATATCCAGAAAGAAAGCTGCAGTACTATAATTTAAATGTGGACCAATGACCTTCTGAAGTTGCGATACCAATTCCTCCTTATCGGACGTTCCCATACAGCTAAACTGCTGCAGTAGCGATTGTTCGATTTCCACGCCACCTCCTCCAACAGCACTTTCAACTTCTTCGTTGTTGGTGTTATCTGTATCCATGATTTTTCTAATTATTTAAATCTACAATCCAACAATATTGAAAGTGAGGAAAAACCAACACAGTGAATGGACAACATACAATTAAATTGTATTCTTTGTTATGAATTATGAGTGAGAACGAGTAGGCATGCTTTTTGTGTTGTTAACCAAAGAAATGGAAACAAATTGATAAAAGCAAACAAAACAAAAAAAATAATGAATATGCCGGCTTTGGAACTGACCTACAAGAATAAAATATCACGTTGTGGAATGTTTGCTCACAGTGAGTTTGATGGACAATTCGCATCAGTACATCCACAATCAAGCAAAATGCTTCGCAAAATGCAAAAAATTAATGTTTTGACTTTTGAGGTTTTGATAAAATGAGTATACAGTTTTCTTGCATGACCATGACGATGACATTGACAGTTTGTGTTCCTTGCTTTGCTATTGACATTGACAGTTCCCAGCCGATTGCATGACGCTTGCGCTTTAACAAAACAAAAAAAACAGTGGAATCCGGTCTCAAACGCATGCTCGAGATTTAAATTCAAAAATAAACGATTCGGCTACAAAAAATGCATTGTAATGTATTAATAATTCATTATTTAATACAGATAATTAATTTGTGAACATAACCTAAAGTCTTTGCTGTCAGAAGTAGTGTTGCCAACATAACATTAGTTTAGTGCAAAAGTTAGTTAATTAATTATTGATAAAATTAATTAAACTTTGAAAAGAAAACTTTGATGACAGTAAGAAGTGAAACTGAAATTGTATTTACCTGCTGAGGGTAAGTCTCAGCCGTAACCATAAATTGCCCTTACATCCCCGCAATAAAAGGTGGTTGCGTTTCGTTTAGCAATTCATTCGCAACTTGCACATCCACGAGTGAACATCGTTCAATCAAATCTGAAAAAAAAATTCAAGGTAAACCATCAATAAATATTCTAATTATTTCGCTTGTTGCCAAACTTTTTGTACCTCTTGTCCGTATTTTTTATACTTTTTTTTTATTACTTTTCTATTGGCACGACTGATAAAAATGACAAGAAAGTAAGAAATCATTGTCAAAGCTACCGTGATTGTTGCAAAAAATTGTGTCGTGACTGAAGGCATCAGTCACCGATGTGATATTTTATTATTTGAACAAAAAATCGTTTTAGTTTTTCACCACCGTTTTCGCGCAACAGAACAAAAAAATAACAAAAATCCAATCCAAATGAATAACCACAACAGTAATGTAAATATCAACGGTGATGTTGTTGCTAACAATATCGTCGACGAATCCGAGAACAACGAATCGTCCTTATCATCATCATCACAAGATTCACATCAAGCACAAACACAACAACAAATTGATCGCGATGATACTACTAAAGTTGATTCTGAGTCAAATGAGAAAACGCAATCATATCAATCAGTTAATAAAATCAAACAGACTAAAAACTTGTCGCGTCATTCGAATTTCGCGTGTAGTTTACCACAAATCGCAATCAAAAGAAAGGATAATAATTCCCTGAGCACCAATAACACTGAGGTAGATAAAAAATTCATTAACTTGTGGCTAAAATATGCACATCTAATATTAAAAGCAACATTTAATTATTAAATTTGACAGTTTTTCTTTTCCTTATTATCTTTTTACGTTAAATTAATTTTGCTCTAGGTGGTACTCTTGAATGGAAACTGGGATACATCGCACAAGATACCAAAGATCATTGCCGAAATGCATAACGTTGACTTCGAAGAGCTTCAAGCATTGAAAAATTCATGCAGCAATTCGCTGGGTTGCAGTGGATCAGGCCTAGGCGGTAAGCAAATGAAAATCGAAACTTCCCTAACGGACATATCATCGGGCATGTCGGCGATCACGGGAACTCCTAGTCCTTTGGGTTCGGATAGCGGGATCGAAGGGGACAGCGCCGATGGAAATCTCTCCTGGCTACTCAACTATAAAATTAACGAATTACCACCTGTACCTGGTAAGTGCCAGAAAAAAAAACAATATCAAAATTTTAAAAAAACTGTCGCTTTTTTCAGAACAACAACTACAACCCCAGCAAATGGCTGCGCCTATGAACTTAAAAAACGATACTATCAAACATAATCAACCAGTATTGACTTTAAACCCGAACGTGGAATACCATGCTATTGACGAACACGGTAACATCATCGAATTGCCCAACAAAAACTATCCAATGCACGCGCCAATGCAAGAAGCACATCCACCACACCAGGAGAAGTATCAGTACATTCCGAGTAATGCTGCGGCAGTTGCGAAGTGCCTTGGTCCGAAGAAGCCGCCATTTACGTATACGGAGCTCATCGAACATGCCTTGGTCGAAAAGGGCGAGTTGACCGTATCGGGGATCTACCAATGGATATCGTAAGGCATTTTCTCTTGTTAATTTGTTAATTATGTGTTTCGCTTGCATTCTAGTAAAAGTGTGTGTGTGTGTGTGTGTATGTGTGTGTTTTGTATACAAACAGAGGGTTTACTTTGTGGGAAATTAGATTTGCATGTGGCGGTTGAGTTTATTGTGTGTAATGATCGGTAAATCGTGCTCAAAACGCCGCCGTCATCGATAGGACACAAGTCCCCCATCATGAGGCAATCTTTGGTGCCTGGTACGGTACCAAACTAAACTACTAAAAAGTAAAATGCGATCAAAGACTTTAACTGTATCAGTGTGCACGTATTCCCTTGTTCTAAGCTATATACTGAGTGTTTCAACTCCCCGCTAGGAAAGGCTTACTCATAAGCAGTACAATAAAGACTGGAAGACACGGTTTGTCATCGTTTTGACTAGGGTAGAGAAAGCTCAATGTAATTAGAAATTGTTAAATGTTCTGTCCTCGGTCTGGTGCTTCGTAGCTTCGTCAATTCATTTCTAAACGCATCCGGTCGGCCGCGTATATCTGTACGGTCCTCCCTTCAATCCATTCCATTCAGAATATGAGAACACAAGAGGAAATTTCCGGATTCAAGGGGGTAGGATGAAGGTGGACGAGTCGCGGTACCCGTGGTACCAGGTACGGTGCATGTCGCAGGTGAAACCACCGTATTTCTTCCTATATCACGCTGAAAATAGTGATTCAGTCAAGCGAAACGAAAATATATTGCGACCTGTGGCACGTGAGCCGCTTCATGTTGTCGCGGCATGAGCATAAAGATATAAATTTCCCTTTTTAATATGCGTAAATGTTGCTGGTGAAATCAATTCACCTGTCCCCATGTCCAATTAGATTATTTCGAAATGTCGATTTCTGCCATAACTAATTCCCTAAAATAGACTCTGAACATGAATTGCTTGCAGAGACCATTTCCCGTTTTATAAGCAAAATGACGATCGATGGAAGAATTCGGTGCGACACAATTTGTCCATCAATCCGCATTTTCGAAAAGGCAACAAGGCCGTTCACGGAGCTGGACATTTATGGACCATTGCCCAGAAAGAAGATCAAAAGTCTTGGCAAATTGTAAGAACTATTAACGCTATGCTTGTAATAGGCGATTTAATTAAATTTACTTGACGTTGTTCTATTTTAGAAACGCCAACGTATGCAACAATTTATTCATAGTACAATGGGAGATTTTACAACGGAAAAACTGCAAGAAATTGAACTTGCAACCGCTACGGCTAGTATTATGCCGACGGAAAACGAATTTGGTGGTCACCAGAAACGACTTCAGCCACAAAACGTCGCCGTGGAGTATGTTATTGACATGTCAGGTGGTCTAGGTGGTAAGTATCCTTGTATTTATTAAACTGACAACAATAAAACACTAACTATCATTGTATAAATTAATATTTTCATGTCTATCAGTCGTTTCTTTAGGTATGTTAAATTTTTACTACTATTTTGACTTGACATACTTTCGCGTGACGAAATATCCTTACTAATTTTTAATTTAGACTTTTTATGTCCACCGGTAACTAAAGAACAAGTCGCGGAAGAATGTGGTTTGGGTAGCGACTACTTAATCACAGATCTGAATCCAGCGGCGTTGGGCCTCAACATTGGCGATGCGGAAATTATGCACGGGGCGCATCTGTATGACGACCTGAGCTTTCAGAGCTTCGAACTGCAAGGGGAATGAAACGAACGAACGTTTTGATCGACTTAGAAAGTAATCTAATGGGTATTGGCATGGTTTCTATTCAATGTTATATGTGAAACTACAACCACACACAACGACCGTCCAATTTTGTGAGAATTTTGAAAATGCGTGTGATGATGTTGCGTTCGTCGTATCGTGTCGTGTTTATTATAAAATACATATGTAAATAAGGTTGAAAATACAAAAAAATTATTTCTAGTCTAAATTCTAGTCGAATTGCGATAGATTTGAATAATTGAATTTCGAATTTGATCGATTCATACAATTCATAGCAGTATAAAAATATAAAACGAGTACTTAGTAATTAAATTTTAATTTAAATATTGCTACGCAATGAAAGTGCACTTAATAACACGTTTCTCACAACAAATTTGTATAAAATGACATTGCAAAATCGAAATAAAAATGTATCTTTGCTTAATATGTAAAAAAGGCCGTTCCATTTTAATAAGCGATTCGAAGGAGCAGCTTCATTGTTTATGCAGGTTCATTACTGCTCTGTTATGTTAGTTGCATAACTTAATTTGATGTAAATTTACGTACAACCAACAATACTTTTGGACGGATTATCGTAATACCTCTTTGCATGTTGATAACATATAGAAAACTTAACTAAATACCGTCATTCCCTTTATAATATTCTTTGTACAACCATGGCAATAGCACCGATGGTTACCACAAGGAAAGAACAACTTGTCATCACAGAATCATTGCATCTATGGTCCAAGAAACAGAAACAAAACTCTGTGTCGTCATAAAAATCCCTAAAACGAGCGGAAATGTTCATTAATAATTAAATCACAAATAAATTAGTTCGAATTGTAAGTCATACCTGTGTATGTCCAATTCTTTGATGCTGTTATTAACGTAGTGTCCCAATTTCACGTCGGTAGCTGCTTTTCTGCAGCCTTCATACGTATCTGCAGGAATATCAGTGCGAATGGCACGTAATGAGCTCAGACATGATCTTGTTATAATTTTATCAGCTGGAACACGTTGAAAAATATATAAAATAATGAAATATGCATTAATTGATTTAGTAATTTGTTGATACACACCTCCTTTGCGTTCCGTAATTCGGACACAAACATCATTGTCTTCTTTGCACACGTTCGACCATAAAAATATCCAATTAAATGGATCTCCACAACCTGGTTGTGTGCTCACACACTCGAAACACCACAAGGCGTATGCTAAATTGTAATATTAGAATATTAAACAAATGAATTTAGATTCTGATTGACGATTAATTAAGTTTAGGTTTAATTAACACAACCACACCCAAATTAATACTATCATTTACCTTGTTTCAAAGACACTAGTAATAATATACAAGGCACTAGAAGCTTTTTTGAATACATTTTAAGAATTTAAAATCGAATGTATTGGAATGATAACAACAAAACATGCGAAAACGCAGTGATAACAATCACTATGATGTAAACAACACGAAATGAGTCAATGGAATGAAGTTGTTTGCTAAAGTGTGTTTTGGTTATGCACGAGTCTCATGTTATGTGTGTTGCATACGACTATGATGGATATTTTGATAAAAAATTAAGACAAGATGGCCGTCGATGCACGAAAGGGTCACCAACTTAAAATCACTAAAAGTACCTATAGAGCACCAAATTTAAATTAAAAAAAAAACTCGCGCTAAGAAATAATAAATAACAAAACTAAAGAAAATCCACCAATAACGAAAATGAATAAAATTTTATTGGCTTTTTATCATTAGCTAAAGCAAGTACAAGGAAGCATAAAACAACCTGAAGGTTTGCCTCTGACGGACAATTATTAACGAGTATGAAGTATGTTTAAGTTAAACGAGCGATGCTAATTTATTGGCTACCGCATACGTTAGAGCGCACATTATTTTCAAAAGAGCTTCGAGCGTTTGTTGGTTTGGCCACATGTACTGTACGGAGGAACAAAAGAGAAAAGCGAAACACGAAAAAGCAACGAGTAACGAGTTTAGAAACAATATACAAATGCAACAAAACACACATTCAACCAACTCTCGTCTGCACATATAGATAGAACGAACAGTGAAAGAATAGAACGAACCATACGAACGAACAACATACGTCCAATTAACGTTATCAAGTGTTGTCGTGCAACATCCTGTGGGTCGTAACAACATTAATTTATCAAGCGAAAAGGAAAGTATTAACCAGTTAGCGCGGTGTTTGTTTTAAATGTTAAGAGAGGCCACAAAGCACAACAACTAATGAATGAAAAAAACGAAAAGAATAGATAACAATGAAAACAAGTACAAGTACATGAATTGCGAACAAGATAAACATCGTTTTTTACTTAAATAGTTTTATTTAAGAGTTCAAGCGTTTCACAACAAAGAAGACGAAAGAAAGGGAGGGACAAATCAAACTTTTATACTTACGATTGAAACCGTTAAAACTATTTAACTGATTCCTATTTATGTCAATTGTTGGTCAGTTTTCGTTTGAGACTCATTTAAAGTACTTTCACCGCGAATAAAATATGTATTTGGTTAGTTGACTTTGAAAAAGTCGAATGTATTGTGATCAATCATATTTAGTTATTTATTACAGTGATCTATTCGTCTTTGCAATCATGTACATCTTTAATTGTGGACAAAAAAGATGTGAGCGCGCGCAAAGAAGACATAAACAACAAAGCGAAGAAGTCTGTGGAAACGCTTTACTCAATTGAAAACGATTATAATCAAAATCAACAAAGATATTCGTATATACAAGGATACCAGTCAGGAATTAATGGAAATGGTCATCGGAACATTGCACAAGGAGGAACCAATACCGATGGATTACATGATTACAAGATTAATCCGTATAATTATCCTTTGCCTCATCAGCATCAGGTTCAGGTTCAGGTTCCACTAGCAAAAGTCGAGTATCCACATCCAATAAGTAAGACCAAAAGTATTAACAAATTAATATGTAAAATGTCCTACTTTAAAGCACTGTAAGCTGTGTTGCTATATCAAATCATCTGGAAAATAGGTTGGCAGCACTGTTTGGTTATATTAAAAAACGGCGCTACCAACCATTTCACTAAACATATAAAATTCCCTAAATCGGTTTCATTTACAATTTCAATTACCTAATTGCACTGTGATTTCTTTATGACATTGTTAAATTTTAGATCCATCGCAATTTCTCTTGCAAGAACACAGTTTGCATACGATTCTTGCATCCAATCCACTGCTGGCAGCTTTATTATTGAGTCAAACACTCGGCATACCGCCGTCAGTATCGACGATCGGCTTTAATTCACCGCAACATCTTCCAATCAATCCGTACGTCGCTCTTCTGCTTTCACACTACGGTCGATACATTCAACCACCCGGCATAAAGCGACACCAGCGTGGCATCTACGGTTACGCCGCCGCGAATAATTATCATAATAATCAACCGTTTGGTTCATACAAAATTTACGAAGATGCAAAGAAGAAATAAAATTACTTGCTATTAAAGTGTGCTTTCAAAATAGAACTAAAATAAGTTTTTATTTATGAAACACTCAGTATAAAACTACTTTTCATTGCGTTGTGCTGCTCTCTGATGTATGATTAAGGACAAAAGAAAGTTAAATAACTTCGTTGATGCTGTTTTTTCTGCTACATTTTATCATCGAAATTATTACGTATAGTAGGTATATAGGTATAACCCGTACGCCGTCCTTTATTTCTTTATTATCCTGAGTTCTCAGCCTCACAACGATCGTTTCATAACTCACTTGGGAATAATCTGGGTGGATAACGTTCGGTCGTTCGGGATAGTCGCGAGGAGATAAATACGAAATAACGTAATATTACGCATTATAGTTGTTAATGTTCTTCTTCCGCGTTTTACCGTTTTCAACTCGCGAGTGTAACTCGGAGTTAACAACGTTTAACATTCACATTAAAGTTGACTGAACGTTGCGCTTTAACGACGCCCTTTTAAATGCGTTCTTTTCATTTCATTCAACAATTCCATTTTATAATGCGAACTCTTCATCAAAGAATAATCCTCGACTCGATGAGACTCATATACTTTGATAGAAATCTCAATTCCACCTTCCACGATGGCGTTTTATATTTTACATTTACGCATCTTTTACATTTAATTCTATTTCGTGCCTTGTCCTCGAGATTAAACATGTAGTACCCTCTCTTGACGGGTGCGGATGCGCCACAGCTTGAAAGAAAGTAAAATAAAACCAAGAGGTATGGGTGCCCTTCGCCCTGGTTACCCCTGCCAACCGCATTTTATTATGCATTTTCTTTGTTAATGTTTCACAATATCGACCAAAACTTTGTCAATATTGTTTTTTTTTTGGGATTGTCGCTACTCTCAACATCTACATGTTTAATCTAGAGGACTAAGCACGAAATATAATTATATGATTAAACGAACTTACCTTAAGTGAAGTTCTATCATAATTATGTGAGTGGGCTTTGAAGAAAATGAGGCTGGCATGGGTAACCCATACCTTTTGGTTTTATTTTACTTTCAAGTGTGTGGCGTACCCGTCAAGAGAGGGTACTACATGTTTAATCTATTCGGACGAGGTACTCACATAATTATGATAGAACTTCACTTAAGGTAAGTTTGTTTAATCATATAATTTTCTTCAGTAACAACAGCAAAGGCGAAAGACCTAGAGAAAGAAGTTTTTGTTGTTTGCCGTGCGCCATCATTTATAGTTTTTTTTTCATAATGGAAATGAATTAAAAGTAAATTAATTTGTCAATAAGATAGAAAAATTTTATTTAACTAAAGAAAAAACTTGTTTTCCAAAAAATAAAAAATTACGCAAACAGAAAATTAAGTTAATGCTAAAGTTGTGTATCTCTTCACTCTTGTTTCTTGGAGGATAAAATTAGGTTTTACAACACAAACGTTATTTTTTATTACTTTTCTTTTTATTTCGTTTCTTCAATTCGTTCCTCTCATATTCAACTTCATGCAGTCTAACAGTCTTAAAATAATAAAGTGGTGTCTGGTGTTTTGTTTTGTGTTTAAAATACCTTTGAATTTTTATACATTTTCAACATTTTCGTTTTTTTTTTAAACTTGTGTTTCGTTAATTCTTCCTTGTGACTACTGACTTGAAGCGAACCAAGAAGCTTATGGATTTTATTTTATTTTAACAAGAAAACAAGGCAAGAAGGAAAACAGAAAGTAAAAAGAAATGTGCAACTTTATTACTGATTGTTATTCACTTGGAACACTTTATAAATCGCTTCTAATTCCAGAGCAGAACAGCAGAAGACAGTTTCATGTTAATTATGCTGGAATTCATTACAAAAAATAAAGAACATTTGCAATGAAAACGAAACGAAATGGGACGAAAATGAGTTAAAAAGTGAATTGTATAAAAGATGATGGAAAAACCATTAATTAACATAAAATTAAAAGTTATTAGCGAAACGTGCGGGGCACAAAACGAAACGCAAAGTCAAAGTTTCAATAACTCATTATCCAGAACACGTTTTTTTTGTACTCCAAATTTGAAAACAAATTTTTATTTGTCTTTTCAGATCCTTTAAAAACTTATAACTTTATTTTTATCGCTTAATAACAATTTGTCAGCGTTCTAGAAATGTTTTGCCATCACATTATCTCGAAAGCAATTGTGTTATTAACATTAATTAAAGGCGTAAGTAAAAATTAATTTTTCAACGCAGAAATGTGCAATTTTTTGTTTGTTTAAGCACTCATTAATCTGCATAACACGTAAGCAATGCGTCAAAGATATACAAGTAACTCTGGATGAATACGATGATCGTTACAATCAGCTGGAATTTGAATACGCTACCCAAATCCAGGAAATGTCTACAATTATATCCCAAGAAGTCATCGATTTGAATGGAAAAATGTTGCGCGGACCTAAAGTCTGCCAACACTTTTTGGAAGGAACTTTGGAGGAATACGTGGATATCGTGAATGCAACATGTCAATACCACCAACACGCTGAGTTATCTGATGAAATTCGGATGGAGTTTGAAAAATTAGATCCGGGATACTACGAACTAACTGACGCTAAAGAGTTAGGACGCGTTTGTGGAAGCGTGGTTAGTGTTTTGAATGATTATTGCATAAAAATCCAGGAGCAAATCGATGCTGTCAAGCAATGCGATTATACTAAGCATTTTAGAATTTTATTTGATGAACCATGGAAGAATTGTGTCTTCCATTATGACAAACGCAAGTAAAGGAACAATTTAAAAGGATGTATTTCAAATTTTTAATTTCTAATTAGTTTCGAAAGTTTTCCAGTCAAACTTTTTAGTTGTTTTTTTTTTTGTTTGTATGAATTGTGAATTGTGGCAAACGACTTATAATGCAATTCTATTAAAAACTCATCTGCGACAACGACACGTAACGTTTTCGAGTTGAGTTTTCCGTCATCGTTGCAAAGAAAAGTCAGCAAACTTTTGGTGTTCGGTTCACGTCAACCTTCAACGATATATAAAGCGAGTAATGTGTTTTTAAGACTTTTTCAACGACCACGACGAAGTCAGAATTTAAAATTCCGAAATTCCAAATTCTAAATTAGATATTTGCGTTCTAAGAATACGAAATTTTATAAATAATTTTACAGCGAAATATAAACTTAAAAATATTTTTTGTGACAAATTCCTGAAATACGTCAATGGATTATTTAACTTTAAAACTAATGTTAAGCAAAAAATAACAAATTCCCCGAAAATATATTCTCTTGTATAATACACAGAAAAATATTAAGTAAATTGACGTATTAAAGCAAATAAACAGTTAATAGTATATGCCGTGTGACCTATAGTCATATTTGTCGGCAATGACAAATATTCTTAATGCAAACAGAGCAGTCGAGAATTCCTATTAAATTCAAATAACCATTACGACGTTTTCCAAGGACAAGGAGCAAGGACCAAACGAGTATAGCCCAGGGGCGGACCGCTAACTTTAGCAGCCCTGGGCTAACACAGTTTGGGGGCCTACCCACTTAACCAAAGTCTTGATACATGGATGATGAAATCTGGCAAGTACACCAAAGTTAAAATTATGAGTGGACATGCCGACGATGACGGTCAACAGTCACACAGAACAATTAAATGAAAAAGTAAAGAGTTTCAGGAACGCGACAACGGATGGGCCTTGTTTACTGTTTTGTTTGTAAGTACCCACCACTTCGATGAGGCAACTATATCAAGCTTCCTAAGGACATCGAGCGGAAACGTACGACTTCAAGTTCACGGTGGGGGCAAGCGAAGTGATCCTTTGAGCTGCAGCCCATAAAGACCATGTCTAAATCCGCTTCTGAGTATATAGCGTAGCGACAACTCGAAAAATTCCATTTCGGTGGCGGCGTTCTAATTTTTATTAACTGACACATATTAGATTTTTGCGTTTACTTACTTTGTTCATCTTGGTAGAATTATTCAGCCTCCAACTTCTTGTTCTTCCAGATTTTCCCTCGTATTCGCATTCTCTCTTCCTTTCTTTATATACCGTTGGCGGTACGGTAGCTTTAATCCTTCGAATTTCGCACATCTCAGCAGACGTTCGTCTTATTAAATAACTGGACGACACGTGTCAGATGTTCCATCGTTCTCAGTTTTAATGGAAATTGAAAAGATAGGTAAAAGAAACAATCCTGCATTCCAAGAACAACTACTATATGTTTCCAGTCAGAAAAGTTTCGTGTAATTGAAAAATTTATGTGCGTCATCAGCAAAATATTCAAATATTTACAAAAGCAGCAAAGTAAGTATACATTTATACTGAAATATGTGTCATTGTGTCATCTAGTTGTCCTTAAACTTTTTGATGTGTTTTATCTTAATTGTTAAAACGTACAATGCACAAATAATTAATTCTTTAAATAATAAATAGTCAGATGAAACATGTACTCATGTAAATGCATTAATTTGGTGACTGGTGGGTTGGTTTAGTCGGAAGGCTTCGGTGGTCCTTAAATAAGTGAGTTTCACTTACATTGGCCGGAATAACGTTTAATCAAGATAGGAAAAGGCTCACGACCTTTTCCGTTCTACCTACTCTCGCGGATATATCGCATTCAGTTTATTCCGCGCGAGCACCTACCGTTAACATACACACACCACACCAACACACACGCAGTTTCATATCTAACATAACTCAATACAACAATGTGCGCATGTTGACTATGGTACCCCTACATCAGTATATCCGAATCCCAACAATCCTGAATGATTTATCCGTACAACGTCTTGATCGTGACGCGAATATTTCACGTCGGTCGTCGTTGATATCTATAAGGAAAAAATTGACTTCTCGTTGTCCTTTTTCATTTTATATAGGCGTACACCAGTGATTACAAAAGTAACGCGTTACTGTAATATATTACTTTTACTAGAAACTAGTAATTTTCAATATAGTAACATGATAACGGTAATATATTACTTTAAATAGTAACTAGTAACGCAAATGAGCGTTACTTTTCCAATTACTTGAGTCATGCGTCTTGTGGTTGCTCTTCGGTGTAATGCCGGTAGATGTAACTACATTCCATCTCTCTGCTTCCATTTATGGTATATTAAGTTTATCATGGATCCAGACAGTATGGCAATTTGGTCGTCACCTGTCTGCTCCGTGCTGAAGAGCTCCAAAAGAGCGAAACATGTCCACAGGTTGACGCTGATGACCAAGTTGTAAGACTGGGAAGTCGTATTGTATTGCACAATACGTTCTACAAGGCAGAAGCACACACACACACACACACACACACACACACACACACACACACACACACACACACACACACACAAACACACACAAACACACACAAACACACACACACACACATACATACATACACACACATACACACACAATACGAGAGCTTCGGTGACAGGATTAATAAAATTTGACCATTTTCGTGTTTTTAGTGCTTCAATGCAATTTCAAA
>JARJEB010032561.1:0-16002 GCA_030264535.1 Liometoxenus newtonarum | reverse complement strand
GTAAAAAACAGGCACATCCGTCTCATTAAATTTTAAAAACTAAGACGACCAAAATACCCGGGCTCGAATATACCAGCAACGATATATTTTGCTCAATATTCTCTTTTATTTATGTTATTGCAAAAAATGCAATTTTGATGAAAAATAGGGCATCTAAATTTTGTAATTATAATAAATACAATTTTACAACTATTTATGCAAGTTTTAATTTGATATTTTTTGTATGTTTCTAAACAAATTCTAAAACTATATTTTTTCATATGTATGTGTATTGTTACCTAATCAATATATCATCACAAAATATTTATATATCTTTCTTTTATATTTATATGGGTCGCCAAAAAACTCACAATCATAAATGGGGTCCTGAATGAATAAAGTTTAAGGAGACCTGGTTTAGACGAGCCGATTAAAAGAATTGTAGATTTGGCAACACGGAATATCAAGTATTGACTGAATCAAATAGAGTGTCCACCGTTTATACTTTTTCGAGAAGTTATTCGTTAATATAACAATAACTAACAATAACTGCTTATAAACGGTGTCAAGTCAAAAATCAAAATCATGCTAAATGCTTGTTATGACAAAGAATGCCAATACTTGAACATAAATTACTCCGTCCATCATAATTCCTAGGTACAAACGCTCTAAACTTTCAGATCTTCTAAACGCATTGGTACAAGGGTAGCACCGATTTTGAAAATGAATTCCGCATTCTCCTTGTGTCATATTTCTATTCCACTACACAAAGTAAATGCTCGCATATTCAGAAATAAACTAGTAAAATGCCATTTAGAAGATACGAATAGTTTAACACACACTCAGACATACACACACACACACAGTTAAAATCGAAGTGTAGATGAATCAACCAAAAATGATAACCAATTAAAACTGACAACTGATAAATGTCAGACTTGCGTCACACATATTTTAAATCACTTGATTTTTGGGATAATTTTGTTTTATTTTATAATTGTTTTTTGAACGTTGCCACTGGCATTTTTGTCCAGATTTGGTCCTCAAGAAGTTTTAAAAATCCATATTAATAGCGTTTCTTCACAAGCTACATCAATGAAATTTTACACAAATTTTCTTGAAAGAAAATGATGTTGAAGTATTGTTTTAAAAATTAGCATAATTTCCAAGCTTATATTTCACCTCGCATTTGCAAACGATGGACCTTACAACGTTTTTGTATTGAAATTTTCTCTCCAAAATTAATTAAAAAATGGCACCACGTGAAGCTTTTCAGACATTTTGTATACACCCTGTATATAAAAAGTGTGGGTTGCCAAAATGAGTTTTGGTCGCTTTTATGTATATATTATATACATACATCCATACATACATACATACACACAGCTACACATTCACTTAATACTCTTGGAAACCACACCCCGACCCCGAAAACATAAATAACCGCTTCTTAAAAATATTTAGATCTTCACTTAAATCACATAATATTTTGCGTCTCCTTGAACGTTTTCTTTTTTGTTTCTCTATCTTTTAATTAATATAGTTTGAACAGTAAACAGAAATACATTTATTGTGCCAATGAATTTTTGAACGGTGTGTTTGACTAAAGGAGGTGGAGGCGAAAATTCAACTAAAGTTTTCGCTGCATTCCATCATATGTATATAATTATTATAAACTGTGATCTGTCTGCTGTATTTTTGATAATAAAGATGCCAAACAGATGTGGAAACGTATTCGTCGAACTCTGTATGACATTTTGTCGTTCACAACTATAAAATAAAAATACCCTTACAGTGACTTATTTATTGACTGAATAGAATTTATTTCTAAATTTTTCGAGTATTTGGAACGGACTATATTTGCGACCGGAAATATGTAACTTTCTATATAATGTAACATAAGATGCTAACACTAGCAATAAACATAAGTCAAAGAATATAAGAATACATATCTCAAATAACCAAAAATAAAGTTTGGCTGGTTCCAACACATAAGTTATTATTATTTGATTATTATTATTAAGAGAACTAATTTTATAATTTTATTTATTTTTATTGTTACTGTGTTTATTTATTTTCCTTTCCATTGAAAATTAGTCTTTGAGCAATATTTACAAGAAGAAACAAATACATACATATAGTCTATATTTTCTTATTTATTTGAAACTGCACTGAATCTGAATCTGTGACGCAGTTGTACATTTGATTTGCTGTGAAAGAGGAACTTTCTAAAAGTTTTACTAGGCACGTTAGGTAAATTGTCCTGTGTTGTATATGCATCTTTGTCTCTCTCGTTAGTTTAAATAGTGCCACGTGTTTGCTTTATCCAAATAATGCAGCCATAAAAATACAGGGTGATTCATCTTACGTGTCTATTAAAAGTTTTCAAACTTACAATTAAGTTAGACGTCGGAAATTTTCAGGCTATACTTCGATCACCCAGAACTTATTTTCAAAATGGCTGTCCTTCCGGTTAAACCGGAAGTCGGTAACTTTGTCAATTTAAAAGGAACACCCCATATTTTATTAAATTTTCTGATAGAGCTCTCCAAGCGGGATTCATAGATATATTATACTTCTGTCAAATAATTCATTTGTTACTGACGTTAAAAGTCCAAAAGTTGCAAATGCAAGCACTGACCAAAAACTTTATTACTTAAGGAAGTACTAAGCTATACTTGAATTCTCGTTGATTATTAATTTTCTTCATAGTCACGTGACTACGACGCTTTAAATTTGACCAATTAGATTACGCCATCCGAAAGAGATTTTTATTCTTTATATTTTTCATATAACACTTCCTATACCTATAGTTGATAATCTGAGATAATCGAGCTCTTTGAATTTACATGTAAACTTTTTTATGTTAGCTCTCACTCGAGAAGGTCTTGGCAGCAAAAATTAACACATGTGGCGTAGGAAAATCAAAAAAAGGCAAACAAATCGAAGACTGTCATCGATAGGTATAGGAAATATTTTGAAAAATGTAAAGAATAAAAATATCTGTATGGGTATACCATAAGATACGTTTCTGTCATTGTTCCCAAAAAATACGCTTAAGCTATACAGAATAATGGCAAACTTAGTATAATGGAGTAGTAGTCGGTATTAGACTTTCTTTCTTTTCGGTTTGGAGCTAAGATTTTCAGTTTATTGCCATGCTTGTTATTTTCTTTCGTTTATATCAGCTAACCGCAAAAGACTATTAATATGAATAATTTTAATTATTCTACAAAACCTTCGACAAAACAAATGGCAATTAAAAGGCAACTGGAAAAAACTAATCAAGAAAATGAATTAAATCAGAAACGTTATAAAGATGGTGTAGCAAGTATTTCTAGTTCAAGTAGTGATATTAGTATAGATACTAACAAAAATGTAGAGACATCAAGTGAACTAAGAAGCATATTTAATAATTTAAAAAATACATTCATAGAAGTTCAACCTGATGATATACTTAGTGTTTTTCAGTATCAGTCGTGACGGATCTTTCCAATTAACAAATATTTTAAACGGTAGTGTAGACTTCAATAAAAGCGACGAAGTTAATCAATACTCCAGTAAATCCAATTGCGGTGATGCAAACATGAAAACATTTTTAAATACGAGTGAAACAAATGTGAATGAAAATATATCTACAAAACTTCGCGATTGGCGATTAAGATTTAAAATTAATCACGTCAAATTAGATGCACTATTAGAAATCCTAACACCCCTTCACCCTGAGCTTCCATAATGCAGCAAAACTTTATTAAAAATATGTTCATATAGTTATAATATCCAAAGTATGTTAACAATGCGAGATACACCTGGTGAATTTATATATTTTGACATGCAACGATAATAGATTTAATTATACCGAAAGTTGCATCTACCTTGAGAGAACCTGAAATTCAATTAATATTTAATATCGATGGAGTTCAAGTTAATTAAAGCAATTTGAAACAATTGTGGCCAATATCGGGACTACTTTATAATGTTGCATTTCCCAATGCAATTTATAAAGGTACACGCAAACCAAAAAAATTAACCGATTTTTTTGATTTGTTTATTAAAGAAATACTCCAGATGCATAATAATCGGCCTATTTACAAAACACTGCATATAAATTGGTAGTAAAGGCATTTATATGTGATGATCCCGCTCGTGCCTTTATTAAAGGTATTAAAGGACATACCTCATTCAACGGTTGCAAAAGATGCATTCAACAGGGAAAGTCGGTTGAAAGAAGAATAATTTATCCCATTTTGGATTGTGAACTTAGAACGCACAACAATTTTTTGCAAGACTTAAATCACCAAAGGGACGTTAATTTATTTACTCCACTTTTAAAAATACTCAATTTTGATATCATATTAGACATACCTTTAGATCCAATGCATTTGATATTTTCAGGGGTAACGAAGAGGTTTTTAACAAATTTAATAAAAAAGAAAAAAACATGATATAATTTGTCAAGATAAAATGTTACTTTACTTTCTCAAAGACTTGAATCTTTAGTTCCACAAGTTTCAACTGAATTTGAAAGAAAGCCACGCGGTTTTAACGAGCTATATCGTTGGAAAGCCACTGAGTTTCGTTTTCTTACTACTTTTTTACTTTCTGGCCACATACCGAAGGTATGTAGGCATAAGAAAGTAAGGTGATCATGAAAAAAATTAAAGTCTTATTTTCCCCGATTCGTGGAGATCCGTTGACCACAGGTCAAAAATCGGATTTTTGGGCTGTTGTGTGCGTGTCTGTCTGCTGTGTGTGTACAAAATTGCGTTAAAACCTAGCATCCTATCGGAATGAAACTTGGTATCTGGGCAGCTATTCCTCCCGATTGAACCTGGAGTAAAAATAAACAAAATCGGCTGGGAAAGAAGATCCCCTTTACTCGTAGGCCAAAACGTCCAAGTCGATAAATATTGATTGTAGCATAAAAGTATCTATATAATCTCCGAATTAGTTGTCAATTAATTGCATGATTTGCCATTAACATTTCTTCTAGAGCTAATGGTTTGGAGATATGTGCTACCATTTCAACAATTCCATAACAATCACCAGCATAAGAATAGAATTAAACAATGCTGCTCCCATCACTCTGAATTGACAATATAAAATGGAAATTGTACATAATTTTAGTGAAACTAATCAATCACACTTCCCCTTTCCGATCAAAATTACTTTTACGGTCGACGAGTTCTACGAAATCGTATTGGATCTGGTCAGAAAGTTGTGCGGTGCGAACCCGTACCGATTTTTTTACTACGTTTACTACGTTTTTTTTGATATAATATTAGACATACCTTTAGATCCAATGCATATGATATTTTTAGGAGTAGCGAAGAGGTTTCTAACAAATTTAATAAAAAAGAAAAAAACATCATATAATTTGTCAAGATAAAATATTACTTTACTTTCTGAAAGACATGAATCTTTAGTTCCACAAGTTTCAACTGAATTTCAAAGAAAGCCACGCGGTTTTAATGAGCTATATCGTTGGAAAGCCACTGACTATCGTTTTTTTACTTTCCGATACTACCGCAGGTATGTAAATAAAAGTATCGGATTCACCATAAAAATTCGATGTCCGGTTTTCGACAGATCTCTACAAATCTCACTCCTCTGAATCCGAAAAACGATTTTTTGGGGTGATGGCTGTGTGTGTGCCTGTGTCAGTGTGTATGTGTGTATGTGTGTGAGCACGATTCCGGCCAAACTAAGCAACTGATCGGAATGAAACTTGGTATGCGGCTTCGGAGTTGTCATCTTCCGACCTGGTGGTAAGTTGAGCAAAATCGGTCGGTAAACAAGGGCACTTTACTTGAATGTCAATTAATTTGCATAAAATTGTTAAACAAAAAATACGCCCTTATAGATGTTACAGTTCTTAACATTTTCACCGCTTTAATATTTTCTCGTTAGGTGTGTCAAATTAAAGTAAGGTGTCAAATTCCTTCTGTACGAACTTCCAGCCGAACCGAGCAACTTGTCAAGACGAAACGTGGCGTGCAGCTTCAGATTCGTCAGAGACGACCTGGTGCGAAACTGAGCAAAATCAGTCCGTAAAGAAGGGCACCAGACAATTTTTAGTAAAATGTCAACTGTCAAACAGATAATAAATTCTTGTAGACCTTTGAATTCTTGATATTTTAGTATCTGCAACATTTTTCCGTAGGATGCGTAGTTTGTGAGATATTAATTCCTAAAATGTCAAATTCCTTTTGTACAAACTTCCAGCCGAACCGAGCAAGTTCTCGAGACGAAACTTGGTGTGCAAGTTCAAAACCGGCATGAAACGACCTGGTTCGAAATTAAGCCACATCGGTCGGTTTTTTTGGTGAACATAAATTTCCATTCAACTGTCAAACAAAAAATAAGAGGAATAAAAGAAGTACCAGGTAAATGAACAATGCATGAGAAGACAAACGAGAACGGTAACAGACTGTGTGAAACAGCGACAAGAACGGAAATGGTCATAATGAGCACGAAATTCAATCACATAAACAACGGAAAGGTAACATGGGCAGCACCAGGTTTAAGATTTGAGAATCAGATAGACCATATACTGATAACATGAAAGAGACATTCAATAATGCAGGATGTGAGAACCGAGAGGAGAGCAGCTGCAGACACTGACCACTACATGGTTGTAGCAACAGTACAGACAAAAAAAAATGCAGAGAAAAGGAAAGAAAAATGTAAGCAGAAGACTGAACACGCAGAAATTGGCAAACATGGAAAACAAAAGGAAATACGTAGAGGAAATTACGAAAGAACTAGAGAAATGGACAAACTGGGAAAGTATAGAAGAAGGATGGGGACATATAAAGCAAAGTATTACGAACACGCAAACAAGACAATAGGACATGAGGAGGAAGAACGAAGTAAATAGTGGTGGAACGAAGAGCGCAGAAAAGCAATACAACGGAAAAAGGAGGCGAGAGGGAAATACATGACAACCAGAAGTGATATAGACAAAGGACAATATATTGCAAGAAGAAATGACGCAAATAGGATAATAAGAGATGTAAAAGAAGCACATATCAATGAGCAAATGGAAAGAGCGGAGCAGGACATAAAACATAACAACACAAGAAGGTTCTATAAGTGGATTGAAAATCGCAACAAAAAGAAGAAAACGCGAATAACTAGGGGACAAGAACGAAACATGGGAAAATGGCAGAAACAGAGGAAGAAGAAAAAGAAGTGTGGGAGGAATACTTTAAAACAATATTAACGACAGATGAAGGAAGGGAAGAAAGCAGCCAAAAAGGAGCTCAAGGACGGAACTAGAAAACACAAACGAGCCAAAAAGGGAAGAAATAGCTGAAATAATTAAATTGTTGAAATCATCCACCTGGTAGTTGACATCCCTGTGGCGTGCGTCGTACTGTGTCTTTGCTGCTTTTTGGGTCTTCTGCGTGTTTTCAATTGCTTTCTCCCTTATTTGCTGAATCGTATTTTGAATTCCATTGATGAGAGTGTTTTGAACCTCTTGTCGCAATTCGACATCCGTAAGGTGGCGTGCTTTCATACCAAACAGTACTTCATAGAAGCTGAACTTTCAGACCTCATGTATTGCTGAATTGTTTGTCCAACAAGGCGGTGCTACGAATACGTCCCAGTCTTTTTGATCCGTGCTAACATACTTGGCTATAGCATGCACGAGGGTACCATTAAATTTTTTACACATCCATTTGTAGCTGGGTGATACTCGGTCGTTAATGAAGGTGAAATTCGCATTATACGTAGTAGTTCGTCCATTATTTCGGAAGTGAAGATGCTACCCCTCTCGCTCAGAATTCTTTTTGGTGCACCAAACCTATATATTACATTTTTCATTAGGAAGTGTGTCACATATTCTGCCGTTGCCATTGGGATTGGCCTTGCTTCTGCCCATCGGGACATCATGTCGGTACAGGTTACAATGTATTGGTTTCCCTATCTTGTCCTTGGCAAACGGACTAGAATACCCCAGCCCACCATTTCAAAGGGTTGACGTCCTTCATATATGGAATGCAATAATCCGGGTGGATGTTGGTTTGTTGGTCCTTTTCTTAGTTATCACAGCCTCTGACATACCGGAGTACATGTTGCTCCATTCCCGGCCAGAAATATTTTCCTCTTAGTCTCGACCAAGTTTTTGTTTGTCCCATATGTCCAGCCGATGGAGAATTGTGCAAGTTGAATAAGATTCACTACGAAGCTTTTTTGGTACACTCAGCAGCCATAACTCGCCTTCGGGTTAAGTGTTTACTTTATACAGAACATAATTTCAAATCTGAAAGTTTGTATAGTACCGGTTGAATGTATGAGATTCGTCACTCTGGCCTTTCAATTTTTTCATAATTCTGTTAAGATCAGGGTCCTCGTCTTTTCCGTTCGCTATGTCAGCAGATTCCATTATTGCAACTGTGTAGCATAACTCTGCTGTCAGAATCGACATGTCTAGTGATTGTTCCTCATCCGCTTCCGTCCCTTCCTGGAATGGTTATTCCGATAACGCGCCTGCATGCGTGTATTTTTGCCACTTCTATGTTTCATCTTGTAGTTGTGTTCGCTCATTTTTAGGTACTAGCGCGCAAGTCTGCCAATGGGGCCTTTAATGTGGTGAACTAAGCATAGGCAGTGGTGATCCGTCATAATAGTGAACGTTGTAATGCCCCACAGGACTGCACATGTTGCCAAAGCTGGACTGCACATACGGCGCGTAGACACTCCTGTTCACTGATGGTGTAATTCTTCTCATGCTTCTTCAAAGATCTTGCAAAATAATCAACTGGTCGAAACTTTTTATGGTTAGAACTTTTTTGAATCAATAGTGCACCGATTCCCACACCGCTTGCATGAACATGTACAAGAGTTTCATGACTAGCTTCATAGTGTGTCAATAATGGTGATGTTGTCAAGACTCACTTCCATGTTTTAAATGCCTCGTCGGCATTGTCCTTCCATCTAAATGAAACATCTTTCCATGTTAAGAAATGTATTGATGCAGCTATGGAAGTAAATCCTTTGAGAAATCTTCTGAAATAATTGCAGATCCCTAGGAAGCTCATCACATTCTTGGCAGTCCTTGACTTAGGAAAATTTATTGTTTGCTTTTATTGCTTCTATTGGGATATTCTGTATTGGGATTATAAAGACTCTTTTATTTTTGTCTTCTTCCTTAATCGGTACTTGATTATATCCTGAGTTCAAGATATGTGAAGATATCATTAATTAATGGCAACGGACTTTATTTGACTGTTACTTCGTTCAGCTTCCTATAATCGATGCACATTCGGTGTAATTCGTCCTTCTTCTTTACCAGTACGACTGGCGGTCCATGCCGTTAGATGGTCGAACTACGCCTTGGTTTAATAGTTTTTGTATCTCTTTCTATTATTTTTCGCTCTACTTGGGGAACACAGTATGGAACTTGTTTGACTGGAGTCGTATCAGCTGTGTCTATGTCGTGTTCAGCTTGCTCTGTTAGACGTATGAATCGGCCATCGTGTGACATCGAATCTGAAAATAAATGTAGTGCCTCCTTTAACTTTGCACGCTGCTTAGGTTTCAAGTGGTCCAGATTAATGACGGGTAGCCAAATTTCACTTTTTGTCATCTTCAGTTGTGATTCTCATTCTTCATTGTTCCTCCAATTGTCATCCTCTGGTAAATCCTTTTAGGGCAGTTTCTGGCATTGTAGGATGAAGCTGTCCATTCTCTTTCTTGATTTCTTGAGATACCGACTTTGCAAGCTGAAAATTTGGCTGTCATAAGTTTTCCTAAGCCTCCCCTCGATACACCAAGGTGTGTACATATTGGGAATACCTTACTGCTCCGTCCTGGTATGAGTAGTCTTTGGCCGCATATATCTTCTTATTTTTCTCTTTAGCCTTTTCTTCTTCCTCCTTTCTGCTATCCCAAAACACTTTCGTCTTTGTCTCTGTTCCACTTTCAGCTTTTATTTTGCATTTGCTTATTACGCGATATGTATTTATACGTTTATTTCTTTTATTGCGTGTGGAGCACTCTTTATTAACATTGAACTTACTTTCAAGTAACTGACCTGACTTTTATATTTTTGCTGATTCACTATTCGCATTTTTAATAGTAGGTTTCGTATTACCTTAACTCGTATACTCGTATAGTGTACTCACATTTATTATTGGTATCGCTGCGTCAAACCCGCTTAGTATTTTCTTTGTTTTATTTTATCTAGTATTCATCACTTCTTGGCACAATTTATTCACTTTAGTTGGCTTAACGGTTTCGTTACTTCGTGCGATACCTGGAGTGTTTATTGTTAAAATTCATCCCTGTCTGTCTATTTTATTTCGTTCTATGAACTTTATTCCCAAAAAATATATAATCGGTTTCATTTGCCCCTACCAAAAATAGAGTTCCATATGTCTCTTCATCTATGGTAACGTTCGCCCTTGCAATCCCCTCTATTTCCTGAGTATTTTTGTCCAACAATTTAATGGCAAGAATTCTTAGCAATGCTTTTTCATATTTGACCCAATTACATTTAGGCCGGCACCGGTATCTAGAATTGCACATAACCCTTGTTCTTGTAGTTTCACTGGTATTCTAACATCCTTTGTTTGCATGAAACAGTCTATAATAGCCATTTCTTCCATAATGGTAAAAACGGGTTGTGTGGCATTTTCACCACCCGTCGACTCCAGTTTCCCGACCTGCAGCTACGTGTCCTTTGCGGCCAGATCGGTCGACCTTCTGTGGTCCTCGTTTTCAACTCTATCGTCTTCTCATCGGCTTGTGTCCTTGGTTTTCTGAAGTATGGCTCCTGAAACTCCCTATTTTGTCTTCGTTTTCTTCCTTCATTTTGATATCTACGATGTGGCTCATGACGACCTCTATTGGAATTCTCGGCCTTCTGTAATTTTGAAAGTTTCTTGGCGGTTCTGATTTTACCTCGTCTCGCCCATATTCTTTATAACCACGATAGGGTCTCTGCTTCCCCTTGGCTGGTAGCGCTCTCTCGATGGCGGGCGGTACCAATCTCTTCTCCACGGTGAGTTTACACGGCTTGGCTGTCGGTACCCCAATTGTCTCTACTGGTCTGGCCGTTAGCTGTTGATGCTTGCAATAGTCATTTTCAATACTTCTGAAAACATATCTACCAATTTAGCCATTTTACTTGCCTCTGAATATGATTTATTAGATTCCTGGTCCATTTTTTACATCTACATCCATTTTTTACATCTTCATCGAATGCTACATGTCGGTCTTTGCATGCATGAACCCAATAAATTGAGTTTGCTTTTTCCAATTGAATTACATGGCTTCTTAGTTTCCCTAGATTTCTGACTACAGCCGTCTTGAATGGCGATGCATATTGTAATAAGGACGAATTTCTCGTCTTGTGTTTGTATCCGGTTTTCTAATTTCCCTCTTATTTGGTCCTGGTAACTCATGCCAAGATAAAAATTATTAAAATCTTCCCATAGACCTTTCCAAGTTAAATTTGGTTATTCTCGCAGAATGCTTTCCAACCATCCTTCGGCTTTTCTTTGCATGGGCGTTGTTGGCTGGTGACATATCTTCGTTCCCAGTTGTATATCCTTTTCTTCTTGGCGCAGGTATACTATGCAAACTTCTGTATAGATTGAATCTACTCTTGAATGGGTGACTTTTTTCAAACGTAAGAATAGCGCTCGTAGTTTGCTCTTTATCGTTGACAACCTCCACTGGGTGATGATATCCAGCGTATTGTTGTCCGCTCCTAGTAGTAGATATAAGCCTGGCTAGAATTTGGCACTTCCACCATATGTTACGAATGGGGATCTTAGTACTGTTAGGTGGTACCCCGAAGTATCTCTAGAAGTGGGTTACCTTTACCAGCTGAAGTTGTTGTGCGACCGTGAGCAGTTGTCGGTGTTTCGCTGACGAGGAATGGTCTAGCCGAATAGAAACTGTGAATTAATATAAGTGTTGATAAGAGACTTAAACGACGAAAGTGAGTCGTAGGTACATTGTTGTTGGTAGAAGTGTTGGTAGGTGCACTAAATAACGAACGCAGTAATACGACTAATGCTTGATTACAACTGATGTCTGCACGTACACCGTGTCTTTTTATTCTAAAATTACAATAACATAAGCGACGCCAGAGACGCGGATTTTAGTAGATCACAAGTAATTACTAAATTAAGGAAAATGATAAATAATTAATTGCTAACTTAAACATAAAAAATGATAAATAACTAATTATTAAACAGATACAGTTGGGCAAGAAAAATAGCAATTATTAATAATAACTAATTACTAAATTAAACATAAACAATAATGATTAACTAATTACTAAACAGATAGATTTGAGCAAGAAGAATAGCAATTGATACATCTAGTTTGAGGTTAAGAAATAGAAATATAATCTGTTTTTCTAAATATAATTGTTGAATATGTTTTAATAACTTTGATTAAAGGGTAACATTTCTTAAATGTTTGTTTTGCTTACGCAAATCTTTATTGAATCGAAAGCCGCATACTCACGGCCTTGCATTATCAGCACTTCCCTATTGCGCTAAATATTTGAATTATTAATATATTAAGAGTTTATCAATTTCGCAACTATTGAAAGCAACCAACCTGCATCAAACAACCAAAACCACGAAACCGAACGTCAGCAAGAAAATGAGGACATATACACCAACAATATACAAAATACAAACAAGGGACATAACAACATAAGCTTCAATAAAAGATACACGAATTTGTCCAAAGAGACACTAAGTGAAAACCCAATAAAAATACCAAACAAAGGCCACAACTATGCAGCCGCAACTGCAAAAAATATAAAAATATTGGCTATGGAACTAGAGGAAGGCATAAAAAGAACTAATGAGCCGAACATTCTTATCAGAAGTGACAAGGTAAATAAACTAAACTACCACGGAAAACAAAAAGGAACAATCAAGAAACTAGACAACAAATCCACAACAAGAAATTAAAGATTTGAAAAAATAATTTGCAGTGAACAATACAGCCTAATTCAATGACAAATAAAGGTGCAGGAGTAGTTATCATGGAAACTGTCTATGCATCAAGTGAATTTCTCCTTCAGAAGGTAAAATGTTTAATTTTATATCTAAAATACAGATTGAAAATAGAATTGCAGATTTTTGTATTAAGGTTTTTCAATAATTGGCGTTTCTGGACCTTGTCGGAGCGATGAATTGTACAAAATCATACTTACGGATTTGGATAGTTTAGAAAATATTATATGCGTAACAATCCCAGACTCAAAAACCTATCATGCTAGATCATTTGTCATAAATGACTCAAAATGGATGATCATATTGAAGAAGTATATGACTTTCTAAAGAATACCGAGAGCGAAAAATTCTTCTACAATGACGATTAGGAGAATTGAATAAACAGCCACTGGGGCACAATAGCATTGCCCAAATTCCAAAAAGATAGCAACATATTTATAGTTTCAAAATATTGATTGACACGTTAACTGGGCACTGTTTCAGGCGTACTGCGTGTACATTTTTTGCAAATATGGGAGGAGGCATTCTGCAATTAAAACGTTTGGGTGGGTGGATGTCAAGCACGGTAGCCGAAGGGTTCATATACGAGTATGTATAACTCTTCACAAGGACACGAAGCTGCTCCAGGGGAACTGAACCCGGTGGATCATCGACCTCAACCTGAGAATACAATTTTTCAAACAATAAGCTGAAAGAAGGTTTAACTTCATATGTTATAAATAAGTGATTTGCTTTAATGGTTTCATGTACGGGAGGCTTGTAAATATTATGACAAATATTATTCACAACACTTTGTGTATTTATAATCAGAATGATTCCACTATTTTTTAGAAAATAAAATGTCATTCTTTAGAAACGCAACAACGAATATGAAGGTGTTGTCGTGAAATGAATATTGGTTCGTTAAATACATCATAATGCAATACTTAAGTGTGATCCTCATATGCAGGAAGTAACCACGTTCCAACCGGTTGGAAAGTGACAGTTGGAAAAGACGAGCTTCCCAACTTCCGAACATGTAACAAAGTTAAAAATTACTAACTGATTTTGATTAATAGTATATTTATTACCTCAGAAAGAGTTTACATCCCGAAGAATGCATCGTAGGAGAAATTAGGTAGAAAATGAATTTTATCGAATTGATAACACTACAAGACGCTTTTGGAGAAATCTATCAACTATTGTAAATTAAATAAATTAATTATATACTCTTAGAAAAAATATTTAGCTAGTTATATGCAAATAAATATATTGAAATCCTTCTTTACAAATTTTTAATATATTTTTAATGCCTGTTTTAGATAGATTTTCCAAATTTCGTCTCGGCAAGTTGCCGGTTTGTCCGGATGTATTTCCAACACAGCGGACGCACAAATTCCTATACAGACACACAAAAATGTCCAAAAAATAAGGAATGATAATCATATCCGTGAAGATCCGTCGAAATGCCGATTTGGAAGACTCAATGCTGGAAATTTCAGTGGTGTGCCGCATCAGATTTGGATTCACGGATATATTTTAAAATCAGGTACAATTATATTTTGCATGGAAATTGTTCTCCTTATTTACCCTAGGCATGTTGATGAGAAAGGACAGATAACTAAATTTTGAATAGGTTTTTCATTTTAGTTTTCTTCTTGTTATTTGTTCCAACTTGAATCTTGTGAAATTAAATATATGAGATAAGTTCTGTTGAACACATTTTAAAATTTTCAGTGATTCTAATCAAGCTTACAAGCTTCGACTTATCAACACGATAGATTACAACATTGTGAATATGTTTGTAATTTTAGTTTTCTACCCGTTATTTCATCTAATTTAAGGCGTATGAGACTAAATATAGGAGAAAGTTCTGTTGAACACATTTTCAAACATTGAGTATATGTGATAACGCTTCCAATTTTCCATTTATATGGCAAATATTTTCGGCTTTATAGTTTCCTATTTTTTAATAGTAGTATGTGGCGAATCTCTACAATATATTATATACTATAACTAATATATTACCATTCCAAAGCAATCCATTTCAGTTAATAAATCCAGTTGAATTTCAAACTCATCGGTAATACAGAGTACTTCCACCTGTCCAGAATGAATGAAGTACATTGTGTTATTTATTTCACCTTGTTTGCAAATAACATCATCCTCAAAATATCTTACTAATTTTGTGTGTGTTGTTAATAATCGCAGAAAATCGTTATGGCAATCCTTGAACACATGATTCTGAAAGACAAACATTTTTTATTTTAAATATAGGTATGAGTTATGTTGAACGTAATGTGTAGGTTTACGAAAAACTTTGTTAATATTTACGTGTTTCAACAAAATTCTTTTAATTATCAAGGATGGGCGTTTACACGTGAATAATGTGTAAAGAATGTAAAGAAATGTAACAAATGTAAAGGAACGTTATGAATGTGAATAATTTAGTTTTCAGGTTAAGATTCTTAACAAATTCTTAAACAAATATTTTGACAATTTAAAGCCGTTTCTTTTCCAGCACCCAGCACAGATTACTCAAATTTGCATTCCAATTTGTAGAACATAGAGCAAGGGTGTACTGAGGATAAGTAAATGTATTCTTCAATCAATAACAATTAGTACGTACCAAACCTATAATCGATGTCTTATAATGCAACAGGATGAAAATTACGTTTGCACATTCATCAGCAAACTAACTCACTTATTAAGTAAATGAAATATACTCGTAGTTCGCATATTTGAACTGAAATAAATCGGTACGGGTTCGCACCGCACAACTTTCCGGCCATATCCACTACGATTTCGCAGAACTGGTCGACCATAAAAGTACTTTTGATCGGAAAGTGGAAATTGCCCAGAAGTATAGGATATCAAAACGTAATCAATCTTATTTCCACTTTCCGATCAAAATAATTTTTATGGTCGACGAGTTCTGCGAAATCGTAGTGGATATGGACGGAAAGTTGTGCGGTGCGAACCCGTACCGATTTATTTAATTTCGATGACGTCTAATGTCAGTTTCAATATTGAAGTTTATATTGTCAATTCA
>JARJEB010032552.1:0-11086 GCA_030264535.1 Liometoxenus newtonarum | reverse complement strand
TTAGGGCGCCACTCTGGTCGTCATCCAGAGATGCATAGGCAGATACAATTATTCAATATTACTGTAATACACTTTATTCGCAGATAAGGACGGATCCGAACATAATTATATACGCACTTGTACATACAGGGCCGTATCATCCATTAGACCGAGTAGGCACTGTGCCTAGAGCCTATGAAAATTTGGAGGGCCAACGAAGACTGATGACATGAAAATTTGAGACTTGACCTTTTTTTTGGTCACCGCGTTTTACTACTTGAGAACTTTCTTTTTTTTGGTCACCAACAATAAAAATTTCAAAATTTCAGTTAAGTGCCTAGGGCCTGCGATAGGCATTATCCGGCCCTGTATACATATATTTAACAATATAGACAATAACAATCTTGATGTCACTGTTACAGTGATCTGCCTACGACTCTCTGGATAACAACCAGAGTGGCGCCCTAATCATTCACCCACTGAAGGACTCATCCCAATCCTTGAGCTAGTCGAAGCCTCTCATAGAGAGTAACAGTAACGGACATTGATTTGGAACTATAGACGTTACAAATGGCGCCGATTTTGATGATTCTCAGTGCGAATACGTCGAGATTGACAGAAGTTAAGTGATAATAACCTAACTTTTTAAAATGACTGGGGACAAACACACGGATTATCAAACAATTTCAACTTCTCCGGTGGCTGTCAAATTTTCCGAATATTTAGATATTTCTTTCGAATATTCGCAACTGAGAATAACGCTTAACTAATAGACACAAAGCACATATGTAACCAATGTAACGAATACAACCATAGTCGTGCGCACAGGGTGTGCCGGGTGCACTGGCACACCCTAATGTTTTAAATTTTAACTCTTAACTCTTTATTTTTGACGCAATAGCAAATCAGCTGACTTTGCCCTCTTATGATGTTGTAGATGGCGCAACAGTAGAGGCGGCAAAATTAATTTGAATCTAGAATATCAGTTAGATTTTAAGTTTGTGCACACTCTAATAAAATCTATTGCGCACGCCTATGAATACAACTAAAACAAAAGCTACTGAGCTGAAACTCGTAAGAATTATTTCTAGCCCTGTTCTCCAGATGGAGTTTTTTTTTTGCTTCTTTAGAGAATTTGAAGATTCCTGCACGTTGAACTTTTACAAGGACGAAATTGTTTTTACACTCTTTCTTTATTGTTGTATAGAGTGGAGTATGTGAGTAGCTGGAAGAGTCTAATCTTCTACACAACTTTTTCTAGATGACTTACAATTACCAGAAGAACTGAAGAAGAGAATATGTCTTCCAGTTGGTTGCGAGTTGCTTGTGCATGTGCTCTCGAGACAAACAAGGAGAGCATCATGCATGAATATATGAATGAATGGACGGGCGAACAACGAACGAACGGCCCGAAGAACAGGAAGTCTATTACGGTTTCTTACACATTTTCTACTCGCGTTCTTCCTTTGTTCTTAGGTTCTTACTCTTACAACAAGTGTGTGCCTATCAAGAATAATAAATGCGTCTTCGGTCTACGACTACTTCTTTTCTAAATGTGCTTCTACTTTTCCTTTATGTTCACGACTCAGTATTATTACCAACAAATGACTTTACTGATTGTCATCACGATTCACGATTATGAAATCGTTGTTTGTTAATTTTTGTTTTTTTTTAGTTTTTTTTACCTCTTCTTCTCCGGTAGCCGTGTTGACTGAGTCCATGCTCTGGCTGAGCGTTAAGGGTGTTTCCATAATATTATCCTGGTCGTTAGGTGATGCGGTGGCTGCCGCAATCACTGGACTGCCGGCGGCTGCTGCGGTTGCGGCGACGACGGCGATGACGTTCGCTGCTGTCGCAGAGGACGACGACTCGATGTTCGAATCGTGACGCGGCCTCTTGAGCGACGGTGGAGTGGCGGCAGTCGGCGGGGACAGATTGCCACCCAGAGGATGCCGGCCTCTCTTCGTGGCTGCGCCGGTAATATTGAAGACGGTCTCCACGGTTCACGTTTGCGTTAGATCAACCTGGTAGAGTTGACCGTCGTCTCCAAATAGGTATGAACGCACATCGGCTTTCGCTAGCGTTTTCCCAAAACGCTTCTTCCTTTCCTTTCCAGCTTCCGCGCGTATTTAGCACACGGAAAAACCTTATAGTAACGTGTTCGCGCTTCTTTTCATAAAATCTACCACTCGCACAAATTGCCCCCTTTTCGAAACGCGTTACCGTTGTTTCGTTTTTTTTTCTGTGCGCTAACTTGCACACCACAATTAGCTCGTTCACTGATAAACGCGTTACGTTATCAGCGGCACAACTAATACCAACCCCGTGTAATCAACAATAAAACACAAACGCTAATAGCTTTCTGTTGTCTTTAGTCTCTGTATTTTGTTTGTTATATTATAGTCGATCGAAAAATAAGGAAAGTTTGTAATAACTTTTTGGTTTTAAGTAGGTAACGAGGTAACAATTATAATTACTGATAACAGTCAAAAAAGAAATGATTTTTGTTACGGCGTCGTTCGTACGAATGAATTGATTCGTTGAGGTGTGCGGCGGGTGTACATAAAAGTTGATGAATTTTTGACGGCGAACGACTTATTGACTTAATGAACGGTATGCTGAAACCCGTACGACGTGACGGTCGTTGCTCGACTGAAGATATAACTAACTAAAAAGCAGGCAGGCGGCTAACCGAGTGGTAGAGCTGCCCCCACTAACCTAGCCGTGTTGACGCTTTGTATATTCCTCCGTTTCCCGATACGTTCATGCCGGCAGCGCGCAACTTGATGTACTTACTAACCAAACAGAAGAGAGCGACGAGGATGACTTTATCGAAGGTATGACATTTGGTATGCAGGTGCGCCAGAGATGGACGGACACTGCCGTATACGCTACGTGTACCCCGTAATCGTGTACGCTATCTTCGCCGTCCGGCTGGTGGCGGCAGCAAGCAGCAACAGCAGCAGTGGGACAGGTGTTTGTGTGCGGCGCGTTGCTGGGGTGGGGCGCACAGGTATATTCTATTTTATCGTTACCGAACAAGTCGAATGGGTAAGTATGTGTAATGCTGCTCGGGAAACTCGGGCGTGCGTCCGTTATAGGTATGTTTGTAGCGTAGGCATGTGCGTATCGGTTCGGTTCGGTGAGTGGGTGTGTTTTAATAGGTAAACGAGCAGCAGCACCACTGTTTGTTTGTAGGTATATGAAAGGCGAGTGTGCGGTTCAAGTTTTTGTTGTGTTTGTGTCGAGGGGGGTGGTCGCGTCGCCGGCGCTCTCTCGCCTCAGACTGACGGGCGCCTTCGATAACGAGCGTATTCCGAACAATCCGAACGGAACGTAGAGATAGGTACGTCGCGCGCACCATCCGCACCGCACCAAGAACTACTTTACATTAGTTTTCCCAAAAGTATAGATAATGACAAGACTACATTTTCAAAATATTCAAAACACCTGTAAACGCCATGAAAAACTTTTATAACGCCACGGAAACGAACAAAACGTGCCAATATTATGTCTAATAAACTGCGAACATAATCCTTATTATCCTGTTATTAGGAGATGATATTATAGTATGTCTAGATGTCTAGATAGTTATATAGGTATTAAAAATAATGTCCGCTTGCGTAAAGAGCACGATTTTTAATTAATTTAATTAAAAGTTGTTCTTTCTCTTACTAAATAGTAAATTTACCTACAGGAGGAAAGAGGAAAAAGGTAACAAAGCGATGTAAAAAACTGAATAAGTATTATATTTACATCAGTTGAGTAATTTATATCAATATTTATAATGCAGAATAAGAAGACATTTATTACGAAACGCAATGAGTTATTTACAAATAAATCATAAAAGGGATAGGAAATATATACGAAGATTTATCGATTGCCCTGTACATGACGGTATCAGCCCGTTGGTTGTCATCATTTTTAGGCCATCTGCACGAATTCCATCACGCGCTACCATGAACAAACTAACTACCTATATATATATATATACTGACACGAATGGCATGGCACGAAGTTATATTCAAGCAAGAACGCAAGAAGCAAGTAAAGAGGTTCATACCAAACACCAAAGAAGAGAGATCCGAACCGAAAAAGAAAAATGTTTTAGTCCATCTTCATGATGCGCACGTTTTTCTTCATATAGCCTCAGTCTGCATATTTACAACGAAGTATAATACCGAATCATAAAAGTCAAGTAGCTTGCTCTAGATACAAGCAAATTTTGAAAATTTTGCGACTTTGCGAGATGGATTTATTTGTTGGAAGCGTTAGAATTGTTGAATTCCATTCTTTAATTATTTGTTATTGAAATTTTAGAAATGCACGTTTTCATTATGAAATATGAAATAAACTATAATATACAGCGAGTTTCTGGCATAATGTTAATATCCAACAAGTAACAGTAGAAATTTTCTGATGAAATTCTATGAAATTATAACAACGAGTTCACGAAACAATAATAACACGCTATCTTTGTAATTAGAGGAAATTATTTAATGAAATAATTATGTAGTAAGCTCTTAGGTCATGAGTGGGAGATGACGTAAACTTGATGTCAAGTTGTCAAAATGTGAAATATTTATTGTGTAATAGCTAGTTGTCATCGTAATGTTTCTAGGTGCGTGTTACTTGACGATTAGTGACTTGTTTATCGATCGATTGGAAAGAGAAATTTTAGTTTTTCTCATTTCAAAGTAATCCCAGAATTATGACATTTATAAGTACAAAATTCCATCTATATTTACGTACCTATATCAAATAAAATATTAAATACACCTAAAAATGTATTCGGAAAACTATACCAAATCAATCAAAAAACAAAACGAAAAACTTTGAAGATCTTAAAATTTTGGGATTTAGTTTACTTTAGGGTCATATCTTACTAAGCCAAGTATGTTTTGGGCTTTTTCCTATAACTTAACCCCTTTACCACCCCTACCAACCCATCACCTACTTAAGCAACCCACTACTACCTAACAATTTTTGACAAAAAAAGACCCATGTCCTGAAAGTAAACAATAGCCAAATTCTTTTTCTTAATTTATGTTTTCCAGCTGGAAAATCTTCCAGTGGATTGTTTGAATTTCCTAATGAAAGTGGAACATCCTGTATGAGAGATTTAGGTACAATGTATAATAATGGCACTTGGCATGCAAACTTTTAACGCATATTAAATCGAGACGGAATGGCCCATGAGTGCAAAGCCGACAAAACACCGCACCTGTACCTGCCGCCGCCACTCCCCTATACCTACATCGCCAAATCTAACATAATACCGCCAATATACCAGTGCAAGGACTAAAATACAAAAAAGCATTATGCAAACGGCGCCTAGCAACATCGGTGGTAGACCAAGGTATACAAAAACGTATAAAAGCCAGACCCAGAGACTAAAAGTTACACAATATGAAATATAAAACAATGAAACATGGACGATATGTTGAATCGTTTCTGTCAAACTCCTGCTCCTAACTGATCGATATAATTTTTAATTTCCTTTCATGTTTTTTTCACCGTCATCCTCCATCCTTCATTAGACCTACTTTCCAGCCATCTCCAAAAAGAAAACAATTATTCAATAAAATGTTTCCAATATCCATGTAAGTTGGAGGATACAATTTGTAACCTAAAAGAAACTTCTTAACAATATTTTTTTTATGTTGTAACGTTGTATAAGAGTCTTAATTGCCGACAACCATTTTTAACCATCATATCTTAAATAAATAAACGCACCGGCAAACGTTAAACGCTTAGTTTGTTGCACACGCAAAAGTATTTTGATCGTTGAATATTTCATTACGCGAGAGTACGAGGATCTAAAGAAATTCAATGAGAGATGAAGGTCCATACCAAAACACTGGTCACCTTCAAGGCATCCAACACCTTAAAGGTGGTTAGGTCGAGACCGCAGTACGAAACGAAAGTGGTGGTGACCCAGCGTTCGAGCGCCGCGAGTCCACACTTAATGTGAATTATTAATTCGCATCGACTTGCCGAGGCCACCCACCCTCAGGCTCAGGTCCACCGACGTTGAAAACTCGCGGCCACAAAACTGCCCTTGCGTTGCTGCACGGGGAAACGGAATACGAACCGAGAAACATACAGACCGACCGAAGGGCTTTCATAATTTATCGGCGATATAACGTTAACGGCACGCTATATTCCTCCTGAGCCTTGTGTATTGCAACATCTGTTCGGTTCCAGGGTTCTGTTGAGTTAACCGGTATAACGGTATACCGAATGTCATTTTCTTCGTTTCTACGTTTCACCAATTTCCCCCAAACAAAGGTCTTGTCTTATCTGCTTGTCTCAATGTCTATCATATCATCCATCCCATTCACCATTAGCTTTAGAATGAATGGCAGACTTTGAGTGTGTTTTATAATTTAAGGAATGATTTCACAAAAATATAACAAACAATTATATTTTGTCAGGCCCGTAGCTAGGATATTTTTCAGGGGGGTGTTTGTTGGGTGTTTTGAATAATACATAAAATATAAATGTAATATGAATTTATATATAAAATAAAAAAAATTGTAATTTTAAAATTTGTAATGCGGGCGCTTGGGGGGTGTTTGAACACCCCAAACACCCCCCTTGGCTATGGCCCTGCATTTTATCATACCGCCAAGCATTTTCCATAATTCTATTTCTAAAGTTTTAGATTGTCATTTCCATTCCTAAGACAATTCTTTTTTATCATTTTAAAATAAGAAATTCATGAACTGCGCCTGTTACTTTGTCGAAGATACATAATTACCCCAAACGTTATGTAAATAATAAACTAGGACTCTAGGACTAGGGTTTTATTACAAACATTGGATGAACGTTATATAGAACTGCAGAAGAAAGGAAAAATGTAAAATGGAATAAAATCAATGAATCGATATGTTCTCGACTCGCTTCAAGTACCTTCTGTCTTCTATCCCATTGCAATTAATTCATTTATAATTTAATAGGAAATTGGAATATTGTATTTCATGTCCTGCTATATTTTTTTTTCTAATTCTTGATGTAGGAAGTTACGAAGTATATTATTTATTGCAAACTAAAACGTGTTGCAAGTTGCAAGTTGCAAATTGCTACTTCTAATATTACATGTCTGTCTAATTGTCTATAAATTGATTATTCTAGAGTAAAACCATTAGGTATGAATTATTGACTTGATTTATTGGCATCGGTAACCACAGGCTACCACATGTATTGTCACTTAACACAATTACAATATTTAGAATGCAAAAGTCAATAAATTCTAGAACTTTTGATGACTTTTATCGATATTGCTAGCGTGCTGAACAAGGTGGCACGTAAAAACTTCCAAGCTTCTACACGAATTTGATTGCCTAGTCCTTTTTAGCATTTTCAAAATGAAAAATTCTCTTGGTTTTGATAATAAATATAGGCAAGAGTAGTTGAGTAGCCAACTTCAAGGGTACAAAGTATGGCCATCTAGTTTCCAATAGCAACAATTACATTACGAATTACTACCATAGAGATAGAAGTCTATCGAGAGAATATAGTTGTTTTCAACGAGGGAATGAAGCCATGCGACGGAAGGGAATTACACCAAATCATCATAAAGTTGCACCATCACGTTGCACGTAAAAGGCACGAAATTTGAAATTGACTCCAATCTCGCATCACTAGTCTGTGGGTGTACTTTAGGTAGTCTACATAATATGGTCTTAGCTACTTATATGGTTATGGTGCAAACTAATATGGCGCATTTGTATCAATCAGTACCTTTCCTCTAGGAATATTAGAACTCTATGATTACCACATTGCATTTTGTTCTAACCTAAATCTAAAATAACCACAAAACTTGAAATCGGCACCCGGACAGGATCGGGAATTTATCCTTGAATTACATGGGAAATTTTAATCAAAATCAATAATAAATTAAATTTTTACATATAAATATGTCTAATAGCCACATATTCTTGAAATCAACATTTATTAACGCACCTTTACAAAACGGTGTTGGACGATATGTGTGTCAACTGCAACGAGTTGTGCTAAAATTCTGCAAAAGCCATGGTTCCAGTCGAGGAATGAGGTATTCACCACACTCAAATCAAACTTTATTTTATTACCAAATCCATGTCTTTATAGAGAATTCATTGAATCGGACTTAGTCAATTACGCCAAAGAGAATCCTGGTACTGTGGTGTATCTCAAGCCACGAAGGCATCGATCTGCTTCCATTGTAGCTGAATATTGTAAGTATTCAACTTTCAAATAAAAATCTATAGAATTGTCTTAACTGGTTTCGTCAATATTTCATTAGTGAATGGAGAAAAACAACACGTAAATTGCAACAGTTTGGAAGGTGATGTCATAGCAAAGTGGCTACATTTATTGAAAACTCAATCAGGCAACCATGAGAATGTTCGATTCAGAAAGATGTGGCATACAGAACGGCCGTCCATTCAAGGACCTTGGACGCCTTATACTTTTAGAGAACCAGAATTGAATTTGAAAGAATTTCCGAATGATCAACACAGAGGACCTGCTTCATTGCCCAAGTCAGCTACAGAACAACTTTTGGAAATCTTCAAAGAGCAAAGGAAACAGTCGACTGCTGAAGATTTGGAGAGTAATAGAGCGAATTGAGTCAAATATTGTAATTCTTGATTTGTAGTCTAAAGAAATTAATTAATAATAACTAAGTAGTTTTTGTGAGATATTAGAGCAAATGTACGGAATTTTCGAAGATGGAATTTCTGAAATAATCCGTGTGGCGTCATCTACGTGTAGAGAGCCGAACTTGCCATACATTGTTGCCAATTCGTGACTGATTGATTGACTAGCGTCTAGCCGGTAAAGTGGCTACCATGATCATGACCAATGGAAATTGACTTGATCATTAAGTTGCCTACCTTTGCAGTGAGAAAACTGTTTATACAGTTATAACAGCCCCACACATTGTCAGATATTCTCAAGGCCGTTGTCTTATGCGATGATCGTAAGGCCAAATTTTGTCCGCGATCATATGGTGAACTGATGTGTTTGTGTGTGGCCAAGTTCTGTGGACTGACAGACCAATATCTGCAGTTAATCTGACAATGTATGGGGCCCTTAATACATCCAAACCTTAATGGCGAACGGGCAATACTATCTGTAAGTGCGACGCAGTGAAACCTATAGACAAATATCCAAGTGAAGAAGAGACAAAACATACATCTAAGTCCCTTTGCAAAATTGTTACGGCCACCCTCATTGGTAGAATTATAAGGGTAAAAGTACGGCGGAATCAAACACTGGGAAAATTCTAACAGTTTTCTCGTTCATGATCATAGTAGTCACATTACCGGCTAGACGCTGCTATTGATTGAAAATTTTAAAATGGCGGGCGAGCCAATCTCGCGCGTTGTTTCAACGATGTTTCAACTTTAATGTAAGGTTATAAATTGATTTCTGAATTGTTTCATGCCTTCTTTTTGAATTAATAAATTAACGTAAGATTAAATAAAAATGAGTCGAAACATTCACTGTACGTATGTATCTGAAAAATTATCCAAAATTCGTTGGAGGCCCAATGCGTTATCCGAACCAAACAATTTTGTCACCGCCAGTTGGGATAATAAAATTAATAATATCCGTTTATGGGAAATAAAACCAACTTGTATGCCTGATGACTCCAATGGTCTTGGTTCCGATGAAGAAATCAATCCGTGCGAAATTCGAGATGTTCCTTTAACCAGTGACATCACTGAATTCAAGGTATTCAATCACAAATTTATTATTCCACCTAAAATCGCAATAAATTGGTAATAATAAGACTTTGGCTTTGAATTGTATGTGATTTTAATCAATATTTGTTGCAGTTCATTAATAGCGATGGTATTGTAGCCTCCACATCGAATGGCAGCGTCTACTTATTCAAGATAACTTCTAACGAAACATTCGAAATTGATATAAGAGAGGAAACATGTTGGGAGCGACTTCACAAACAAGAAAATGGTTTCACAAGTAGCTGCACTTTATTCGCTTTGTACGATAGTGACATTGCCACTGTTGGTGAAGACGGCAAAATACATTTGCTTTCAGTAAATAGCAAAGTTCCAAGTGGAACTATTGGTAAACATATATTATATTCCTCAATATGAATCGCAATCAACTTCCTTTTTACGTTTTAGATGAAGCTGATAGTTGTACGATACAATGTGTGGAATTTCTTCGTTACAATGAGCTCCTGACCGCGAATACTCGCGGCCAGTTTAAAATCTGGGACCTTCGTGGCCAATCAGGCAGTAAACCCCAACAAACATTCTTTTTACGCAATGATGCAATCATCTCACCGACAAGTTTAGCTTATCATCCGACGCAAAGACACATTGTCGTCACCGGCGACGAAACCGGTGCGCTAACAGTATGGGATTTAAGACAAAATACTTACCCTTTGAACGTCCTACGGCAACATATCGAAGCTGTCAATGAAATCGTCTTCCATCCGGATCGTCCGGATCAGTTGTTTTCTTGTGCTGGCGGTGATGTCTTCCATTGGACCGGTGTACGACAATCTGGCCTCACTGGCGATGCTTTGTGGTATCTGCAAGCCGAGGGATTAAATAAATATGATATCTTTAGGTTGTTGCCTGAGTTACATGTACCTATTAATAGTATTGACATTAGTAGGGATAAATTGCTTTGTGGAGCTGACAATGAAGCTATGTACTTGATCGAAAATGTTAACGTTTATAATTTATACGATTCCGTTAACAATTAAATAACAAGCATCGTATTTTCTTTTAAGCAAATTTTACTTATTCTAAAAAGAAAAAAGTAAAATAAGGATTCTATTACATGTAACTTTGCAATCTTGATTACGTTGCCTTTTCGCCTGCAATCGAAAGTAATAATTCAAAATTAGTTTCACGATCGAAAAGTTGTGTATTTCGCTTGGCTTTTTGGCACGACAGTGCAAATGGCCAAATCACTTCCATCGTTTTCTTGTTTCTGCAACTAATTTCGTCATATCTTAGTTAAATTAGGTTTGTTTCATCAAAGCACCGAACTAGTTTTGAACCGTTCCGAATTGTACGACGCATGAGCAGTTTTAAAAACGCGTTGGTTTTTTAAAACTGCTCATGCGTCGTACAGT
>JARJEB010032549.1:0-19683 GCA_030264535.1 Liometoxenus newtonarum | reverse complement strand
AAATCGTTTTTCTACGACCACTACGACCAAATAACAAACACGCACAAACAGCAGGTGCGGAAAACGAGTCTTTACGAACATTCACCTCGAACATTCGTGACGTACGTTCGAGGTGTTAGATAATGAAATCTGGGAAACTAAATCACACCTAACGAACTTATCAACGATAGCCTTTTTTAACTTTACTTATTTACTATGAAACATTAAAGTATCAAGTTGCAGTTTGGATGCTTCTCCTAATCGTACGCACTTTATTAATTTATTTGGTTTGTTTTCTTTCAGTCCATAAAATTATTTTCAAATGACCTTGGAAAAGTAATTTGTACAAGCTGAACTTGGCGACGAAGCTGTCAAGCGCCTGGATAAAGTTGTCAAGCCTGAATGCATGCAACCAGATGAACTCACTTGTGTTCTATGGGTTGTCCTCACTATTATTTTGGCTGATTTGTTTCCGCATCGTGAGCAATGAGCAACTTTTCACTCTAGATACGTAATATCCTATTATTATGTGGATTCAGAAATGCGACATTGTGAATGGTTAATAATAAAAATATACTTATTGAAAGTAAATATATCTTTTTTGCAGTGCCGGAATTAGGCTCTGGTATAAATGTTCTTATAGATTTCGGTTGAAACAACAAAAATGAGTAAATACGGTTTTGTACTTTGCTGTTAACGATAAAACATGGAAAATTCGAAAACCATTTAGATAACGAACCGCAAAAATAAAGAGAAATTTACTATTTCGTTGTGAGTTTTATAGGTCACTGACGTTTCGACTTTGAGCAAAAAACTGATTTACTTCGTTTATTTATTTTTGCAGGTTATATTTTTGATATCACACTTCACAATCATTTATACAAACAAAATTAAATCATTTAAGTAAATTCAAAACTTAAAATACATTTTTAGTAACTCCGAGTAAACATTAGATACATTTTAAATAAACGATTGGAACTATATACAGGGTGTACAGAAAATGGCGTAGTAATAACAAAATAACAAAATGTCAAATGTGCGTCATACCTATATATTTATAACCACTTGATTTTTGTGGACAATTTTATTTAATTTTTTAAATAGCTTTTACAACGTTGCCACTATTATTTTGATCCAAATTTGTACTGAAATCATTTAGATTTTCTACTTTCAGAATTAATTATAGAATTGCGCCATATCAATTTCCTTATACCATGTATATTCAAATATTTACTTAAACCAGATTTTAGCCAGACATTTTAGCAAATCATCAAATGTTTTATAGATGAAACAGATTTCAAGTTTAAAAAAAGCAAAATAAGAGTGATGAATAAATGATAAAATCATCAAATGCCTAATTACATAATTACTAATTATGTAGCTCACTAAAAGTTGATTGCTTGCTTGTATCCATATTTCTTAATGAATATGAAGTGTTAGAAAAATTCCAAATGCATTTGCGATTTTTTTTTTTTTGAATATGGACATTGTGAAGTTCAATGAATTGGTTTGTCGTTTGGTTCGAGCTAAAAGCAAAATGACTGAAAATGTGATTTTAATTAACGACCTCACACAATTATTAACCAGCCCAGCACAACGTCGGCTTGTTAATAATGAAAGGATGCTCTAAAAACGCGTACACTTACATCGGTCATACACAACTTATAACTCAAAGAAAAAGAAAACCAAAGCAACAAAACGAAAAAGTGTTAAAGAAGGTGTAGGTAAGGTCTTTGTATTTATGTAATTAAAAAAAGTTCCAACATTACGTTCATTCTCTACCCCTCTCCAAAGAAAATAACGAGACAAGTGTGAATATTGAAATTGAATTCGCTCTCTGACTGGGTGTCGAACCCAGAACCTCTGCATATCTAGTGCATAGTTCTACCAATGAAACTATCAGTGAGCCGTTGGTAATCGAAGAGAGAATTGTTCATATAAATTTTAGTTTTTAGGGCGCAAACATCCTTATGAAATTCATTATTTCACTTGCTAACCTCAAAATGACAAGTTGTTGTCTACTCGAGAATCTCGACGAGAACTGTATATTTTTTAGGTTATATCAGGTTAGTATCAAACGGAGTATTATTTATTTAATATTTTCATAGAAGATTAATTTTGAATATAAAATTGAAATATCTAGGTAATACATTTTCCAATTTGCTTTGTTAATCAGTTAGTCTAGTTTTGGTACAGTAACCTCAATCGCATGGTTTGGTTTTAATGTAAGTTATAGTCCATATAATAGTAAGAGACAAGCAAGGAAGCAGGAAATTTGCATGCTCGTCGGTTTCGGTTAAACTGTTAACTAAACTGTTGCGATTCGGATTTTGATAATTTGCTCGAACGAAGCTCCCCGAGTTAAATGAGTCTCTCCATTTTCTCTATATTAATTCGGAGAGTGTTTAAGATATATCTATGCACAGAGCGTGTAAGATATTCATTCATTGCTCCGAAAAGCGTGCTGGAAATATATATCTAACCCAGTACTCTAGTAATCTAGTGTCGCCCTCATACATTTACATAGAACAAATATTTAGGAAGTTCCGCAGTATATTATCACGAGTGGTGCATCTCAACTTGAACAAAATGAACTCAGGAATGAATAATGAGGAATTAAAGAGTAAATAACTAAAAGATATAGAACGAAATCTTGACACAAGTTATATAGACTTGATATAGAATTCGGAACTTAAGTGCGTCCACAAAGAAATGTTTCTCGATTTAATTGAAAATTGTATTGTGATAACGAAAATAAAAGAAATAATTTGTTGCTGGAAGTCGAAAACTCATTGTTATGCCAATAGTTCCAAAACTTACTGAAGGATTCGGAAAGAGACCTTAGATATTATACATTGAGTATATATGTACATCAGTGGTGCCCAACCTTTAACTTGGCTCGTGCCAGTTTTCCATAACATTAAAGAAATGTATGAGCAACAATGGCCATTAGCTTATATTTTAAAATGCATATCAAATAATTTGACCTATCAATGTCAAATAACTGTGCTCGAGAGAATGAGCTACGGGTTGGGCACCGATGATATATTAGTGAAGATTAGTCAGGGTAGGGTTAGTGAGGGCTGCTTTTCTGAATTTGCTGGTATCAAAAAGTAAACAGCTGAGACAATGGCATGGCACGGATCGTCTAGTTGAATATTTAAATGACACTACTTTATCCTTTAACTCCATATCCTATATCCTTTTATGTTTTATACCTTTTAACATTTAAAGTCCTTATCATATGGTTCTAATGTCTGTTCTCCTTTTATTTTGTTTCGTTTTGTTCTAAAGACTTATCTTTATACGAATTCACCCGGTGATCCATCCACATGTCTGAGTGAGAGAGACAACATGAGTGCAGTAGAGGGCGTTGTACGTGTGTATTCAGTTTGTTAAGATGGCGCTTCAAATATATATATATATATATATATTTCTGTAATTTTTTAATGTAATACAGAATTCTACATATTTTAATAAAAACTTGAAACACTCAGTATACGCCTATTGAAAGGAAATACTCATATACGCATTTGTAATTTTCCAAAATACTCATTTCTTATTTAGGTATCGTCCAGTGACAAATCATTTCCAATGACATTTTTTCAATTTTCTTAAACGCCTCCCTCACAAAAATAAACAAAAAATAACTAAACACAAGTAGAAATATATACAAGTTGTTCAAGCATACCCTGAAAAAATGAATACTCTTCGAAATATGTTCTTGTTCTTCTTTTCATTATTAAGGGGAAACAACCTGTATATGTATACCATACAACGTTTCTGTCATGAATGAAAATGAACTTGAGACGAATGAAGCACGCACAAGCACGACGCATATGCGTATATGTAAAAGAAGTGTAAATAAGTAAATACAAATAAATAAAAACAATAAATTCGTTTTCTTCCATTCTTTCATAATACTTATACCAATAACACCGTAACTGTAATGTGTTTTCGTCATTTTTGGTCCTTTACTCCTTACCAATCCGCAGTACAATACAATGCTTTAAGAAGGCATCATCATATAAGAAAAGACATTATTTATGTAAATTTCGAAGCACGTTCTTCGTAGTATTTCTGCCTCCTACATAAGTTCGAATTATTTGCTTATTGGCTTAAGATTCGTTCTTATTCATCGATGTGACCGAGCAATAACAAGCACGCGAGACAGTCCTTAAATAGAAAACTCATAAATATGTCACGGAAATATTCAAATAATCGAATGGATTTTATTTGTTAAGTCGATACATATTGTTATTATTTCTTAATTCATTTTATTCACCAATGTATTAAGTGCAAAGTTGAACATTTTTTACTGAACTGAACTAACTGAAATAGTAGTTTATCTAACAAGTGCGGAAAGTATTCAATTTCTCACTAGAGCGAGACGAAGTCGAGTGCTACACATCGCGCGAGTGTAAAAATGAATGTTTCCTTCCCTCACTTTTTTCCATCGGATTAATATAGTATATTGTGTAACTAGTGCGAAAAGCAGTCAAATCCATGAGAGTGTGAACGTTTGAAGCTCGAGATGTAGCCGAGCGCTTCAATTCACACGACCTTCACACTGATTTAATACGCATGTGTACTGGAGGAAAGAACTTTGCGTGGTAAATAGGCAACTTTTACATCCCGTAAGTATTGACTAAAAGTGGTCAGCGAAAAAAATGTTTATAAAACGATTTTGACACAAAGTGTCATCACCATGACACTGTCATATCATATCATGTCATATTCGATAAGAAACTGTGCGAGAAAGTTGCAAATTGTGCGGGAATGTCATAGTTATGACTTTCCACATTACTTTTTACTTTTGCTTGATATTGACTAGAATTTGAGGCGGCTGTGAGCAATTGTCAATTGCCAATTCTAACCTATGGTGAAAGTGTGCCATTTTCTCAAACATATTCATAAATAAGCAAATTTGGTTGCATATGTTAAACTTAAACAGAATAAATGGCATTGATGACATTTTTGTTAGGTTTGGTATTTTAACCTCAAATTAACTCATCATCATTTCAATCGACCTTTGCAATTACAAGTAATTCTTCTCAATTTATTTTTAATACCTATACGAGTAATTAGCATTTGCATAAAGACAGGACCTTAGCACAATTAAATTATTAGGACAATCTTATAAACTTATAATTATCAATTTTGTTTTACAATTTTCTATGTAGGTATTTTACCTATATTTATTTCTAGCTTGTAAGTATACCAGAAAATTGATAACGTTGTTATAACCTTTGTAAAAGCAATTAAAAGTAACTAATGCGCTTCGTATGCAAATTACATGTGTAAGTTTGCATGAAACGTGTTTATTGCACTTTTCTTTGTTTATTTGTCTTTATAAATTAATGTTTTATTTACTTTATATATACAAGATGTTTCGACAAAACAATGGTAAGAACTCCCGCAAATAAAAATTTATACGATTTGTTTTTATGGTATTTTAATCCCTCTCTAATGAATAGCTAATAATGGAAATAGGAAATACAAACAGAAATTTCAATGTAGCTTACAGATTATTTTTTTATGATGGTTTTTCTTTGTTTGCAACACAATGTATCACGACAAGATGCATAATTTTCGTCTCATTGGCACATCGCCAGAATTTTACTAATATTTCATTTTGCTGCAATTTGTTGCCGCCACTACTACAACCAATCTTACTAATGACATGTTTATGCAATTCTGTGAATATAAATGAAATAAAGCAGACTTGAAATTTTAATAAAAATTAAAGCAAACACATAATTCCTAGTTTAAATTTCAATATCAAAAATTTCAAGAAAAATGCATTTTTAAATGAACATTAAATGCCAAACTCTTTGAAGGTACTAAAACTCTTTTCATATTACAAATCAATATTTAATTGACTCTCAAAACATCAAACAAGTCGCGTAAATAAGAGAGAGAGTGAAAAACTGTGAAAAACGTAGAAAATATTTTGCTTCGTGTATTATCCGTGGCATTTCATAGTTGGCAGTAAAAACAAATGTTTGGAAAGTTTGCTTCCATTCATGCTTCCATTCAATTAAATTGTTTGTCGTTGTCTGGTCCTTCCCAAGTTGTATTTTTATGAGAAATTTCGCTTTCAAGAATTTTTACAAATATTTCCCAAACAAAAAGATGTTGGGTTCAGCCAAGCCAAGTTTCCACTTTCCACTTTTCACTAACATGCAGCAGATCAAAAACAGGAAAAACAAGGAATTAAAACGGGCGATTTACGTTTAGTGCATCATGGTTTTTCCATTAGGGTTCATGTGGTGAATGAAATCGCAAACCCACAAGAAACGAACACGAATGTGTGAAAATAAAAAAATAAAAACTTTCCATGATGCGCTTCCTAGACCGCTTAGTCCTATAAACGCAGTAACATTTTAGTATTATGATTATTAAGCTTTTTCTTCCAAACTGTTGGAAACAGTTGAACACGAAAATTGTATACTTCAAGTTCAACTTACAATCGTAATTTTCGGATTATTTTTCATAAAATATTGAAAATAGTGAAAATTGTGAAAACGATTATCGGATTTTGCCGAATTATTATTGACCTATATTTTTTCGTTTTCTTTACTGTTCGTTATTTTTGGTTATGTTCGCATTGGAAAAGGGCTCAGTGACATAATAAAGGACAAAAAACAAGAAGTAAATCAAAGAAAAGCTAAGAACTGGGAAGTGGAGGTAGATTGTTTTTTTTGTTGAGAAGTATGGATTACGCCACAGCACCTTAGTTGGGCTCTACTTAGTTGGGCACAAAGAGGTAAAGAAGAATAATGGTTCCCATGGCTCCCAGATGAGAAAAATCCGTGAAAGGAAACTGTGGCCTGAAATGGGATTCGAACCCACAGACATGCGCTGAGCACTTTACTCACTCGACCACCGCGGCCCCGAGGACTGGGGGTACACGTAGTAGGATATTAAGTAAGTGGCAAATTGTTAACTAAGAATTAAGAACATAGTTTTTAGGTTGTATCAATACAGACAGAACACACGCAAAAGCGGAACATGATTAAGAGTCAACAGTAATCGTACATATAGGGTGCTAAATAGTTTGCTTCACTTATTCAATTATGACAAAAGACAAATATATATGAATCTCAAATTAGAAGAATAACCAATGTTACCTTTTGCAGCTCGAGTAGGTATAGGAAACAGATAAAATTTGAAAATATTTCCGTCAATGCCTGAAGTATATCAGAATGAATCAACACCCTGTATATTAAGGTAACCAACTTTTTTACAATTAAAAGGAGGATGAGATGAGGTGACCTAAAAAAAGCTCACAAATCCTCAATCCTCAAGTTCTCCCGCGCATGGCTGGCAGATGAGGTGACCAAAAAAAAGCTCTCTCTCTCTCTCTCTCTCTCTCTCTCTCTCACCCAACCCAGTTACCCATCTGGATCCAATACGAAGAAAATTTACAAATTAGTCTTCAAATCTCAAAAAGGAGGACTTTCTCGAGAGAGGACAGACCTTCAAAAATGAGGACTGTCCTCCCCAAAGGAGGACGGTTGGTCACCTTATATATACAGAAATTATTATGTAAATGAATCATGGGCAGAAAAAATAGTTGATGCATTTATTTTCTTGAATTTCAATAAATTCGTTTGTTATTTTGTGTATTGACTCATGACTGAATAATGAATATCCAAAGTGTACACAGTTATTAAATTACACTTTGGCATTCGATAGTAAGATGTTCCACTGCGTTCGACAAGAAGAAATATGATACACATGAACTAATGAACAAAGCAAAAACGAAAAACGAAGGCAAGAACTGAAGAAGCAAAGAACTTGTAATGCCATTTTTGGAGTCAAACTTTTTATTTCTTTTATCTTGCTTTGTTGACTTTTGTTCCATCAGTTCTTTCGTGCCTAATGTTACACCATCATTTTCAATACACTTTTCAAACTATTTAATACAGTGCCGTAGCCACGAATATTTAGGAGGTACTGAAAATTTTATTATTAAAACTAAAAGTCCATTTTGTCAAATTTTAATCTTAAATGTCTAAAAATGGTATTGCATTTTGATTGAAAATGAGGGTGTACCAGCATCCCCCGGGCCCTACGCGCTAAGCTCTGATTTAATAGTTGGTTTTTCTTAAGATTTTTAAATAAGTTTTCTTTCTTTAATTGATAATGGAATTTGTGACTTCATTATTGACAAATTGTATATTTTTAATTGAATTTTGAAAAAGTAAACTTACACATTTCTTCGCCGAGTACCCAAACCTCCGGTCTCGAATTGACTTCGACCAAAACTGTTGGCGTGCAGACAAGCAACACCATCAGATCAGCAATACTCAAATTAACCAAAAAAATGTTGGTGCTGTTCCGCATGTCTTTCGTTTTGAAGATAACGATCGGCACCATTATGTTACCGACGACTCCCAGACACATGATGAGTATGCAGAAGACCATTGATGTGGTACGTATGTAGGATGGAAACACCGGATTGTAAGTGCCATTTGGTTGATTCGACGAGGAAAAGTTGCCCAACAATTGTAAGCTGCCATTACTGATCGTCGGCGTGCCATCAAACAATGAAGAAGAATTACTGAGAAAAAATAAATCCGTGCTACCGTCGAGGATGTTCGCAACTGATGGGGACGTGGTGGTTGTTGTTGAAGTTAAAAAGAGTGTTGTAATTGTGGCCGATGTTGTGGTTATTGCAGAAGAAATCATATCACGTTGTCGCGCACTCTTAAACGATGATAAAAGTGATATTGTACTGAAGAGTTAAGATTTTTATTGATTTCGTTCATTGTCTCACATTTTGTTTCGTTTTTTTTTTGTTGATTGTTGGTTTTAGTTTATTGTTTATATTTTAGCATTGTTTTTCCGGTATTAGTTCCGGAGCGCGCGCTTTCGTTGTGATCGGATTTGCGACACTCTCGCAGCGGTGTGTGCACTGGACGCGCTATTGTCGCGCACTGCCGACACTTTCCTGCCAAATGCCAACTCCTGCTGTTCCTGCCGTCTGCGTGGACGTGGAGTACGTCGGCGGAGTCGTTCACTCACTGTTCGTTGGCTACAAAAACATGAATCATGCGAGTTTCCCGCAAGGAAGTCGCAGTTTCGAGAACTTGATTCACCCCGTGAACAACAAAAATGAGCAAATAAACAACAACTAGTTATAAGTATAGTTTTCGATCAAATTTAGCAAAACAAAATTTAATTTTTTTATTGAAAACTTATCTTGCTACACAGGAATGATTCCATTTCCATAATACTAAAACTTTTACAAAGAGGATTTTCCTTTGCCTGAATCAATAACAATGAACCTAATTTTACTTTTTCTTTTTCATTCTTCCCTATTTACGGGATATTTACCTTCTCTTCACCTATTTCACTTTTTTAAGTGCCTTTCTAGAACTTCAATTAACTAGGCCCGATTCGTTGTTAAAATATAAATTCCTTTTATTTTCGACACCTCCTTTTACTTTGCTTGACTTTGGCATGCCTTGTATTCGATTTTCGTAAATTTTTATTAGTCGACCTACTTTAGTTACACCACTGCTGAGTGTAGATGGCAGTAAATAAAATTGAATATAGGCTGAATCGACGACATAGAAGTTTTCCCAGAGTTAAAACATAAATTAACTAATGAAAAAGTCCTTTTCGCCAAATCAACACCATACAGGGACATGTAAAATATAATGGTTGATGCATTTTATTTAAATTTAGGCATTAATTTGTTTAAACATAAAAAGGAAATTCATAAATTTAAAATTGTTTAATATTGAGGTTATGTACGTCATCATCGTACATTTGGTTGCATACAGTTGTATACATTTAAATTGATTAATTCCTTAAGTGAATTACAATTTCGTCGCTTTCTAGAAGTACCTAACCGCAAATATGTAAAGATTGAACTAAAAATAATTACCCAACCAGATATGACCGCGGAACGTGTTTTATTTCACATATAAAGTTTAAATGGGCTTTTAAATTGATTCTACATCTATAGATTTGTATATTTTGATGGATTAGAAAAAGATTAGAGTTTCTTCCATTGGAGACAATGGCACAAGCGACACTTCGTGCCATTTACATTGAATTTCGACAAGCCTCGTTTCTTGGTGACAGTCGGCGTGTCAGCCATCTTGTGTGGAGGTTGGAATTTGCAGGAAATTTGAATCTGTCTTACAATGCAAATAGCAGATTCAAATTTCCCGCAAATTCCAGCCTCCACACAACATGGCTACGGCTGACCGCCGAAGGTCACGAAAAGAGGCTGGCCGAAAGACGCAAAGTTAGGTTATTCTGTGACAATTAGGTATTCTAAACACGTGACCAAAAGATGGCCGACTTTATTCATGTATATTGCTGTTTTTCAACATTGTTATGTTCTCAGAGAGTTGCTTTCTTTATATTTTGTGCTATTTTGTAGATATTAGTGATAAGTAGTGATGGGTAAGTAACTAAGTATTCGTTACTTTGAATACGTTACTCGATGTAACGAGTATTCATTTAAAAATGTATTCGTTACTTTTGTAACGAAACAGATCAACAACTTTTTTTTTACTACTTGAGACATGAGAGCTCTTTTTGTGGTCACCAAAAAAAATTTCAGTTAATTGCTTAGGGCCTACGATAGGCATAATCCGGCCCTGGAAGTAAATATATTTGTAACGAATACTTTTTATGAGTACTGAGATCGAAAGTAACGAATAGGTACAAGTACACGAAAGTAAAGAAAAGTCCCATCACTAGTGATAAGTACAGTGATAAAAACGTATAAAAATATGTAGGTAAACCTAAATCGTAACGTAAACAAACAAATTATTCTCAAAACTCAAAACCATAAACATACTATGCAACTTGTTGTACACATTTGGTCATGGAGGACGATATTGCGTCTGCGCGTAGTCACCGAACATGCGCATATGCAATGTTTTCATCCAGGATTCTTTCACTTGACAATCTATCCGTTGACAATGTATCCGTTAATCTAAGTGAGAAACTACTCGAAAGTATACGGAATGGTGAATGGAATAATGTAACAAATTAATTTACTATTATTATAGAAATATTTGCTTCATAATATCTATAATTAGAAACGAAATGATTGCGCAATGATTTCGCTGTCGTTTCGTTATGATTCAAATACTAGGTAAGTAATTGTAATTGTCGCCGCAATTGTAACAGTATAATTGCACTTTTGTTATTTTCAAGGATTTTCAAGGCTCAACGGAGCCGTACACCGTATAGCCTGCAAAATGCAATAAAATAAAAGCAAAGTACAACAAACGTGATTTCATATACTTAACCACCAGGATTAATAACAATCAGTGGCGTACCTAGAACTTTTGCCGCCCGGGGCTGTCTCCAATTTGCAAATATTCGAAATCATATAGTAATTCATAATTCGTGGAAATCGAATAGTAAGCATATGAAGTGAACGAGTTGTTTTTTACAACTATAACTAAATATAAAAAATGCCACCTCAGAATATGTGCCGCCCGGTGCGGCCTGCCCCCCTAGGTACGCCCTGATAGCAATTGCAATTCCGTTTAATACGATAACAAAGCAGATAACAATTACTATTACTTTTATTAACAATTCCTATTTAAATCATCCGAATTGGCAGAAACGAAATTAATGAGATTAATGAGGATAACTTAATTAAATTGTTAAACTACCGACTGAGTTTGTATAGTTTATCAAGGTTGTCATATTTTATTAGATGATTAGCTAAATATCATTAGTTTATTTTTAATTAAATCAAACTTGATTAGGCGTAGCAATTTGAATCATTGTAGTTATACCAAATAGAAAAAAGACCGGATGCAAATAATTAGAGTATATTTAGGTATTTAAAGTAGAAAAAACAAAAACTGGACGAATTCGATCGTTTTTCCAGCAGTTTTCCATATTTTCATGAGTAATTAAAAATTATACAAGAATGTGGATTGTATTTATAACTCCAACAAATCGAATCAAATTGAAAATTCGTATTTACTCGTGCGGAGTAAAAAAGCAGTAATTTTTAGAGTAACACATATTTTAAAAGTTCCTTTTTTAAAATTTTCATTGGTTTAAAAAAATATATAATTCTAATTCTTCTTATTATTATCTATCGTTATTATATGATGTTTATTGTTATTGTTATTCTTTATATTATTACTTACTATTCTTAATAACGATTAATCTCGCTGCAAATATTATTTGTCTCAATCAAGAAATGCATTTAGGAAAGCTTAATCTCACAGTGACAGTTTTTAATATTTTTAAATTCACAAGAAAAGTTATCTCTCTCTGGGGGTCGAACCCAGTGCAGTGGTAGAGTACTGCACTAGATATGCTGGAGGTCTGGCTTAGATCCCCAGCGTGAAGGATAACTTAGAAATATTAATTAATAGTGTGAATGAAAAATTGTCACTGTGAGATTAAGCCTTCCTAAATGCATTTCATAATTGAAATAACTCATAGTGTTTATTATTTATAATTATAAACAATTGTTCTTGATCAATTTTAAGAATACATTTCGACTGGTTCTTAGCCCTGGTTTGTCTGTAATATTTAATTTAATTCTTTATTGCCCATGTGCGTACTGCGTACATGATGTGTTAGTAATATATATATAATAATATCTAATAATTGATTGATTGACGAATGAAAGTGAAGGGTGAAAGAAAAAAAAGATTTTGAAATTTTAATAACAGTAGAAATGTAAGGTCGCAATTAACTATTATTTTTATTTCCATTCCAATGCCAAGTCCAGGAACTTTTACTATTTGCACAAATTATTTGCGCAATAATTTTTTCTCCCATTTTTCTCATTATTGACTAATTAATATTTGTAGTAAATTAATATTAAGAATAAACCGCGACATAAGCAGTCAAATGAGGTTATAATTATTCATTATTTTTATTGACATAATTGTCAAGTCAAGAACATTATCCAAAGTATCTAATAAATGTTGGTTTCGTATTTCATTGAAAAATTTAAGGTCGGGCATTATAAAAATACAAGATTTTAATTCTCTTCCTGAAACACAAGTATTTGCATCAGGATGATGAAATTAATTGATCTGATTTTCATCATAATTTTAGAAGAAAAAAATGTATTCTTTTAACTAAAGCTTGTAAAAAAGTGGACACATTTGAATTCTCCGTAATGAATTATTATTTCACTAAACAAAGATAAATTGTTTACATTAAACAAAAAACAATATTACTAAGAAGTATTGAATGAATAAATAATGAAAATTGTGAAGGTACAGAAAGATTTATTTACAATTACAAAAACATGTGTTAAAATTTAAATAAAAACAACAATAATAAAAATTATTGAATGAAATAATATTGCAAATTATAAAGAAATATTTATTTAGAATTACGTCAGCATTATAACTATATTATTGATAGTCTAGAGCTAATCTTTTATTTCCAGACAACTTTTTTTATTTTATAAAAATGCATGCATTAGTAACTTGGTAATTCCAATGTTGATTGATAAATAATAAAAAATAAATAAAAAAACTTCAAGTGTAATAAAACAGTAAAATTAGTTATACTTAATGAATTTTCATACTAATTTTTTCATGTAAAATGAAAATCATATCAATAATTGTATCTTGTTCTTTGTGAGCGTGAGATGTAATAATTGTAAACAGCAAAAAGTAAATTCCATTGACGCTGGTTGATGTTGAGGTGTTGGTGTTCGGTTGTAGATTATTATGTTGAATTGTAAATTATTAAACTAATCCCTCCTCCAAAAGGCATTCACCATAAATACGGAGCGTTTGCCTCTCGACGACTGATATAATCCCCAACAGACCAAACCAAAACACGATTTCATTGCGCTTGTTGCTGCTTCCAACAGCTACCGAAGACGTTCCGAAGACCTGAACAGTGAAGGCAAAAGCATAAGAAGTTGCTTCGTGGATTCGCGCCGTGCGTGTTAACCTTGTGTTGTCGATTTGTCGATTTTCTGGTTCTTCAAGTTCACACGTCGACAAATCTACACAATAACAAATTACCAAAACAAAATTTTCTTAAGTCACACAAAACGTAAAGTGAAATATCAAATAATCTAAGTGCACAAAAAAGTTAACAAATTCAAACAAATTCAATTTTTGTGTGTCAGTGTGTCACACAAGTTTTTTTTTTGCGTGGAAATAGAAACAAATCAAATAAAACTTCGAAATACTTTAGCAATAATCAACTATTTAAAAATTAAGGGACGGCTTATAATAGGTAAGACTTTTGCAACTTTTTATTTCTTATTTTTGATTTTATGCAGAAGCAAATCTTGTCTTTAATTCTCTTGTAAGTTGTGAGCAGTGCGTTTCAAAATTCTATAATTCTTTTCGTGATTTACAATTACAACTTACAAAATTATACATATTTTAATATTCCATTGTACAAAGTAATTAGTAATTACCTAATACGCATTATTATTTTCTATATTTATGCACTAATTTAAATAAATTAATTCAAAATTATATTAATTGCGATAATTATTGTCATATCATTATAAAACTGACCTATATTTATACTTTTATTTTTTTTATAAAAAAAAAGTTATTTAATAAAGATAAAAATTAAGATAGGTTATGGATATATGTAGATCTATAAGAACGACCTTGAGATTCTTAAGTTTCGTTCAATATTTCTTTGCGATTTGTTGTAATTTATAAAAAGTTTCACTTGCGGTTTCTTGCGCCTTGCATCGGCCATCATAAGCAACCGTGGCTTGTATTTGTCTGCATGTTCCACTTGGTCGCTTTCCACTGCTTATGAATGCTTCTGACACAATTTCGAAAATAATTACTATTCAGTGTTTCAAATGCTACAACTTACATACCATGAAGGCAATAACCTACCACTGCAGCTACCAACTTTTGTAACTTTGCTCCGTTGTTAGCTAATAATTTATTATATGAAATGGACGCATAAAAATACAATTACTTTGTGGCTGGTTATACATTTATAAAAGTAATGATGGACTAGCCGAATTTTAATTATAATCATTAAAAACCTCAAACGTCTGTATATTCGTATTTATTTGTCAGTAAAACAACAAATACGGTGTTTTGTAACAAAATTAAAAGAAAAAAATTGAAGTTTTGTTAAGAAATTGTGATGTTGATGTAAAACTAGTTACTCACTGGGAGGATAATAGTATTAGACGCCGTTCATGCTCCTAGCTCGCGAAACCAAATTTTTATAGTCCTCGATTTTCTCGAAAGATCTGGTAGCAATACAGTTAAATAAAACACTTATCCTTTATAATAAACCGATATATGCTGGTTTTGTAATTTTGGATGAGTCCACATATTTAATGTATCAATTCTATTCTGATTTTCGGCGAAAAAATTTCCAGGAGATAGTTTAAAATTATGCTACATGGACACGGACAGCTTTACTATTTATATTTGCTCACACGAAATTTATCAATTCATTAAAGATAACGCCAACCATTTCAATACATCCAGTTTTCATGAAAAAATTATTCGTATGGTATTTATTTGCAAAATTCACTAGTCGAATTTTAATTATAATCATTAAAACCCTCAAACGTCTGTATATTCGTATTAATTTGTCAGTAAAACAACATTAAATTCGCACATTAATGTAATTTACAAATATTTGTATGTATAAGGTGTTTTGTTACAAAATTAAAAGAAAAAAATTAAGTTTTGTTAAGAAATTGTGGAACAGACAGTATTTTTTATTAAAAATCTGCTTATTTTTTTTGGTATTGAAATCTGAATGACTAAGTCGCAAAATTAAGAAATTTAGAACAAGGTCTACACTTAGAAAAGGAGTTATTAAATATACATTATAAAAACATTGCCTCTCTCAAATCAAATACTAATGCAAATATTTTTTTAATTATTTTACTTAACCTTAAATAAGTCGCGTTTACAATTACAAGGTTTATAAATCAAACAAGTTCATGCTAAACTAATCTAATAATAAAATTATAGGTTTGTTGCAAGAAAAAAGTGGTTTTGGTCAAATCATTAAAATTAATTGTGTTTAAACCCGTTCCACAAAGTGTGTTGTGTTGGAACAAACCATTTATAGACTTGTATCAGTTAAATGGTTGAATGATTGCTAATTTTCAAAGTAGGTGATTTTCGATTCGGCACAAAATTTAAGAATAATGAGATCGAGGACAAAATTTATTTCTTACTATAACATAAGTTATGAGTAATTTTAGTTTTCTTTTGTAATTATTTGTCGTTGACGGTATCATTTGAAGTAATTGATTAGAATTATTATCGTTCTTAAGTGTAGAAAGTTGCTTATCTATGTATATTCAATAATTCAATTCAAATCGAATAAATCAAGGTTTTCGAATCGACTTCCTCGTGTAATTATTTTTACAAGTTTTTTCAGATTCCGTTCGGAAATTGGTTTTTACTTACTTATTTTTGTAATTAAAATATTGTGACTTGTGAGCATTATTCAAGGATTTCTTTAACAGATTTTATAAATACGAAATTGTTATAAGGAAATCTTCGATAAATTTAACTGTTTTAATAACAAAGCAAACATTTTTCAAATAAATTTATTGCCTTCCTTTAAACCTTTAAAGCCTTTTGACTAGGAAAAACAACTAATTCAATGATTTCTCCTATTAAAAGTTAAACAAATATTGTGAAGACAAGCTAACGAGTTTCAGACTAATCAGATCGCATCATATAAATTTTTTTAAATAAAAACGGGTTTTTTCGAGCAACTTCAAAATGATATATTTCGAATAAATCATGATATTTATTTGAGTTTGAGGCCGTTTCCATTTGCATACAGTTTAACGTTCAAAGTTCAGTCGGTTAATTAAGTACTTGTTCTCAGTTTTATGAACTCAGTTTCATAATTCAAGTAATTCTCTAATTATCTAAACTGACAATAAACCAACTTAAATGTGACTTGGTCTCCACGACCACGCGATTCGAACTAAAATGATTGATAGACGAAAATTAATAAATCGCTTTATACTTTTATAGTAAAATGATATTTAGCAAGTTGCTTGTTGTGGCCACAATTTTAATGGTTTCAATCATGCAAAACCTTTCCGGACTCGGCTGAATGAAATTTACAAAGGTCTGTCCAAACACCAACTTCAAATTTCTTTATGATTACATTATTTTCCTAATATTTATCTTCGTAAATTTATATTCTATATACTCAGTATTTCGTAATGAGCAGTGCCAGATTTTGGCCTAGGGCTGCTCTTTTAGAGGGGGCGTCAGATTTCCGCGTGTCACTAGAAATAATTAAAGTTTCCAGAGGAAGGGAGAAATATTTGTGTCACATTTATTTTTCAACATGTTTATCAGCGATGGGGCCGGCACTACTACTAAATCCAGCACTGGTAATAAGTATATTCGTATTCTGACGATGAACTTAAGCAAGTAGCGCATGTCTTTATGTTGTGTTTGGTGCGTTGCATTTATTAATGAATGACGAACATTCTGTTTTGATATATCTAAAACGTCATTTAATCGAAACACTCATTATTATCATTGCGCAGACGTCGAATGCTCGAAACGAATTCGTTTCAATTCAACAGCTAAATCGACTTGGATATTAAGTATATATTCATAACAACTAACAACACAACAACAACATTCTCAATTCGTATTCGTTCAATGATTTGTATTCTGGTGCATCATGTGTTTTTCTGTGAACTACAAACAAAAACAAAAACTATATTTCAAAACTTAGAATTTTAATAAGTATGCAGCATGGTATTTAACAATTTAAAATTTAAATGTCCGCACTGATAATTAATAAGCGGTGTCGGGGCTAAGTATACGTCATTAACACAAAACTATGTAAATTCTTGAAACTGATAAAAGTGCATGGACAAATAGTTGGTTAGTGGATAGTGGAGAGTGGAAGTTTTAGTGGATGACACGTTGATGACATACGTATACATAAAAAAATGAATAGTAATTTATAAATCAGTTTGTTATTTTTAATTATTCTTGAAAATGGAATATCAGAATTTCCTAATTGCATCAGATACAAATGTAAGTACCTAATATTTTCATATGATTTTTTGTTAAAAACGTGAACGAACACAATTTGTAATGTAAAAAACCGGTTTCATGTTGTCTCGAACTTAACTATTAAATTCCGATTTCTGGAAACTTAATAAGAAACTCGTTGATTATCAATAAGTATTACAGAGTCCGGTGGGTTTCATTAAATTGTTGTTGATGGGAATTTACTTCACTTCACTTAACAGTTTTTGGAACATCCTGTGGCTGTGACACACTTGTCTCCGCAGTATATCTTAACATAACCCTAATCTAAAGCTAACCTAATCTAATGGCGTTTTCGACGTATTGCACTAGTGTGCACTAGTGCAATCAATGCCCACTGGACAGTGGTCAACTTATTTTTTCGATCATCAATGCAGTCATTTGCGCGCGTCTTCGTCTAATTTCAGTTTTTCAACTCAAGGACACGAAATCTCAGTGACCTGTCAGTGGCAGTGCATGCACAGAGTGCACTAAATCGAAAACACTATAATCCAAATCTTAACATAACCCTGTATTGCTGCTTCTTTGTAATTACATATAAGAAAATAAGCGTCTTTCAACAAACAAACAAACAAATTATGTTTTATTCATTATGAACTGGTATAATTAAATGACACTTATCTTAACGTTTGTTTGTTGGATTTGTGTATAAAAATAATTGTAGTCAAGTAAACTTGCGAGTTTAATCAATATTTACCAGTTTGTTGTCTAATTTGTCACAGTTAAATTATAATCATCAAAAACTTTGATAGTTTGGTAAAACCTGTTCGTTAATTTCTCTGTAAAATTATCGATTGTGTAATAAATAATTCTTTGCGTTTAAGGATAAGAAGATGGGATCGATTCCGCAACTTTCCATTCTCAAAGGACCAACCCGTTCGTTGAAACCCAACTATTTGAATCGCATATTCGAGGAATACGTTTCCAAGTCACCTGATAATGTTGCCATAATATTTGAAGGTAAAAAGCTGTGTTTCCATGATGCAATATTTGAAGTAGTATTTTTGCAATTTTTTAATTAACTCAAAATTGCATAGTGGAAATCATCAATTTTTTTTGTATTCAAAAATTTCTTCCTTCAAGGTTGTTGGGACACTTTGTCGGTTCTACTTCTACGGTTTCAACTTCTTTAAATTTTAACTGCTATAGTTTAATTAAAAAAAAAAACAAGCTTTTTGTATCTACTGGTTATGGAATGTAGTTGAGCAACACATCAAGCTCTTAATAGTTTTTATCAGTAACAAAGTTTGCGTCTAGAATATAATTTATACACGACACGTGCCATTTGCAGCATTTTCTCTTTCATAAACGCATTTTGCACGCTCAAGCTTGTCGTTTAAACTACCATAAATAACACTTGCATTTTAATTGTATCGATTGCTGATTTATTTCCATGATTTTGAAATCGATAAATTTCAATTCAACCCGAGATAGCAATTTTATTGTCGCCATTAGCATGCGGCATTCTGTAATAATTCTATAACAATTACTGTTGTGTGTATGTGTATGTGTATGTGTATGTGTATGTCTATGCGTATGTGTATGTGTATGTGTATGTGTATCGTATGTGTATGTGTATGTGTATGTGTATATGTATGTGTATGTGTATGTGTATGTGTATGTGTATGTGTATGTGTATGTGTATGTGTATGTGTATGTGTATGTGTATGTGTATGTGTAT
>JARJEB010032545.1:0-11741 GCA_030264535.1 Liometoxenus newtonarum | reverse complement strand
AGTTCAACAAGATTTAACGAATTTGAAGTGACCGATCCAACTTATCTATATGATCCAAGATCTTGAAAGAATCCGAAGAATTCCGACCGTAGTCCATGTGTATCGCCCGCCATATTGCTTCAGCTGTCAGTTAGTGCTCGTTCGTTGCTTCATCGAGAACATCACAATTTGTATTTTGTGTTAAAAATAGTACAACTGGCGTAGAAAAAGCATTGTATTATATTCGCGATTATGGCCAATGTTCGCTCCAATGAATTATGCCACTCGCCTTCGGCTCGTGGGGGCAAACATCATCTTCGCATAATCGCTCATATAATAATATACTATTATTTACCTTTCAATTCAGCTACTTTAATATTCGTCCGGACATGTTTTTTCGTTGCATTTCGACTGTAAATAAAAATGAAGTAAACATTGATTTTCGTATCTGGAAATAGGTACTTCCGTGCTATTATAAAATAGGTTGCATGTCGTCGACATAAAGCTTTCGGCTTTATTTACGACAATACGCGCGGTATAATTCCTCCTCCTCCTCGCTTTGAATTAGCATTTTATAAAGAGAGATCCGGACTCAATCAGGACTCGGAATTGCAGTCGGAAGTAAATAACACAAACGTTTCGACGTCATGTTTTTTTTAGGTCAGCATGTCGTATCTCGAGATCTACAACGAGCAAATACGTGATTTGCTTAATCCGACATCGGGTTATTTGGAGTTGCGGGAGGATTCGAAAGGGCGAAGTATTCAAGTCGCCGGTCTCTCCGAATTATCAACAACTTCAACAAACGAAGTGAGTAAAGACTAAAGGTCAAATGTTAATCGTTAAATGTCATATAATTTTTGTGTTTTCATTCTATTAGGTTATGAATCTATTGCAAAAAGGCAACAAAGCTCGTACGGTTGAACCTACCGCAATGAATAAAACGTCATCACGTAGTCATGCCCTATTGAGTGTCACAGTACGGCACACAATTCCCCTGGATTCGAAAGACCATCTTCGTATGAAGATTCGTCAGGGCAAGTTGTTCATGATTGATTTAGCCGGCTCGGAGCGTGCTAACAAGACGAAGAATCGCGGGAAACGTCTGCAGGAAGGTGCGCACATTAATAGATCCCTGCTCGCCTTGGGGAATTGCATTAATGCGTTGAGTGGTGGTGCAAGGTACGTGAACTATCGCGATTCGAAGTTGACGCGCCTATTGAAGGAAGCGCTCAGCGGCAATAGCAAGACGGTGATGATCGCACAAGTTAGTCCAGCTTCCAGCCAAAAAGACGAGTCGCGTAACACTTTAATCTACGCCGATCGCGCCAACCACATCTCCAACAAAGTCGAACGGAATGTCTTGGATGTCAACTACCACGTCAACCAGTATCAGACCGTCATCACCGAGTTGCGTGATGAGATCTCACGGTTGAGAGTGAAGATGACCGAGGATCGTCCACGATCGGCGGATATCAGAATGAATGCGGAACAACGGAATGCTGAAGTGAAAAATATTCGCGAGCAAATCGTTGAGACCTTCAAGATGCAGATGAAACTCAGACGGAAACTGATGGAGATTGATTCGCACCTCTTAGGTCTGGGCATGGAAGCGGAAAGGCAGCATCTGGTCATTTCCAATTGGGAGAGTCGGAGCAATAAGTTGTATAAGAATACGTTGAATATGTCGAGGGCGCAAACTCAGCAATCGTTAAGAAGACGACAATTGGGCACCGCCGATAGTTTCAGATCCGCCGGGCATCAGGAGGATGATGTTGAAATTGATCCAGAAAATGAAGGGGAACTTGTTGTTCAGCAAGCGTGGGGAGAATTGGCTGAGATTGAACGGGAACAAGAGAAATGGTCGGAGTTGAGGGGTAACATCGAAGAGAAATTGGAATCTTGTCGACAACGAGGCGTCGAATTAGAAGACGTGCGTAATACTAATCGTATTCTTACTTCATTCCATTAATTCTTATCCGTATTGGTTACAGAAATTGCCGGCGTTACTTTCATCGGACGATGAAAGAGAAATCTTGGCGTTGATGTGTCGCGTTCATGAACTCGAAGCTGATAAAATGGCTCTGCAATCGGAGCGATTAGTACGTCAGCATGAACTTAGACGACGGGATTTAGTCATCCTTCGGTACGATCGTCAACGACAACTGTGTGAAGAAATTATCACACGGCAAAGACAAGTGATAGAAGGTACTCGTATATTTATCAGTAAATTTATTGAATGTACCTAATGAAAATTTCTCCTTGTTGCTTCCAGATGGAAAATTGAAACTTCCCCCAGATTTACAAGAATTATACTTAATTTATCAGCAGGAAATTCACGCCTCTACCTATGCTGATTATTCAATTTCTTCGTTAATGACACCCGATAGTAAATTACCACCAATAAGCAAGATGTAAGTTTTTTGTACAGGTTTATAAAATGAGATGCTCCTCAATATTCCGCGACTATTCAATTCGTCGCGGAAGACTGAGGAGGACCTAAAAAGATTGATGTCAAGTTTTTTTTTGGGGTAAGTTTATAGAGTTCATAAGATGAGGTCCTCCTCAGTATTCCCCGACAATTAAATTGATCGCGGAATATTGAGGAGGACTTAAAAATATCAATGTCATGTGTTCTTGGGGGCTATAAGTTTCTACAGTTTATGAGATGAGATCTTCCTCCTCAGTATTCCCCGACGAATCGAATAGTCGCAGAATACTGAGGAGGGCTTAAAAAGATTGATGTCATGTTTTTTTGTGAGGAGGGAGGGTAAATTTATAGTTTATGAGATGAGATCCTCCTCAGTATTCCGCGACTATTCGATTCGTCGGGGAATACTGAGGAGGGCTTAAAAAGATTGATGTTACGTTTTTTGGGTGGAGGGAGGGTAAGTTTCTACAGTTTATGAGATGAGATCCTCCTCAGTAATCCGCGACTATTCAATTCGTCGCAGAATATTGAGGAGGACTTAAATATATTGATGTCATTTTTAGATATAGCGATCCAATGTTTCGTAAAGGAACATCCAGCAGCGAGACGGGTAATGGGCCGGGTAATTCACCACCATCATCAGCCGAAAGCGATGCCGATGCATTGCCAGTCCTCAATGATTCAAGCATTGATCGTGTGATGGGACAACCTGTATCACGTCCTGGTCTCGGTATGCGTCTACCGCCCTTGCCCCCAAGTCCGCCCATACGTGTGACGCGAACGGGTAATTCAAGTTCAAGGTAACCCACTTTATACCCACTTTAATCACTATATGAAGAAGGAAAAGGAAAACTAATTTAGTGATATTACTTTTTTTTGTAGTAGTACGAGTAGTTTCAGCAACATGCGACGTGCAATTAGTGAGAATATTTTAAACGAGGAAAACGATGCGGAGTAATATTAGATAATATTTAATAACCTAATAGTTATGTTACAGAACACAAATATATAAAATTTAATTCGAATTATCATCATTTTCAATATTTTTGTTTAAATTAGCTGGTTCATTACCTAATAACCTTACTTTTTTGACTTTTGACAGACTTTTGGGAAGAGCCCACAAGCTTCTCTGTGTTACATGTAGATATATTTAACTTATAATTAAACAGAAATAAAAATGCCTTAAATTTATTATTGTAAGTAATAAGTTTTATGTAGTAATTTGCCGTAAAATTTTGACTAAAATACTGATTCGGTTCGCCTTCTATGTTTTCCTCATACATAAATATAAATTAGGCAAATTTACACGAAGAAGAAAAGGACGGTTTTGGAGAGAATCAGAGAAAATGAGATCATCAAAGTTCAAGCTTCATACTTAAGAATTCTAAAGTACGTAAACAAAGGACCAGTAGAAGATGTTGAAGATTAGGAATGCTGTTGGGAACAACATGCGTGAACGCTTGTCGATCCATTGAGCAATTTCTTGCGGGGACATTGTCGTCCACCTGCTGATCGACTCGTCGTCGCTCATCGTCGAGCGCATCGCCACCGAGACTGAATCACTCTGTCGTCGACTTTCATCACTTGGTATGAGATCATCATCGCTCTGCATGGTTATTGTCGGCACCGTCACGCTGTGATAGCTCTGTAAACAACAAGAACAACACAAACAACAGTAAATCAATCAATAATCGTATAGTGTTGTCAAGCGTCAAGCCAAGAAGTTGCCATGACATTTACTTGTTTTGTCTGATGCGGATCATAGGCGTGCGCAGGAGATTTTATTACAGTCTGCACAAACTTAAAATTAAACATCCTAAGAGGGCAAAGTCAGCTGATTTGCAATTGCGTCAAGAGTTAAATCTTAAAACATTAGAGTGTGCCCAGTACACACCCGGGACCACCTTATGCGCACGCCTATGATGCAGATGCAAGTTAATAAAATAACCAAAACTTACATTGACAGTGAGGTAATTATTATCAATTGTCGATCGATTGCTGTTTCCGTACAGACTTGAACACGAATGTGATTTGTGCAAGTTACTCGCTGATAATGACCGCTGTAAATCTCTACGCGCCAATTTCGGCGTCAACGTCGATTTCAAAATATTCTTGCTATTGACCTTCTTCAATTCGATCAGTTTCTTTCTGCGCCAGATAATGTTGACGAACGCAAATTCGGCCATTGATGCGAAGATAAACATCGTACAGCCCAAGAACCAGATTTCGTTCGCCTTGATGTAGGAGACTTTTGGGAGGCTCTTGCTCTGACCGGAAGCTAATGTGATGAATGACAGCATTGTCGACGTGCCTAACGTGACACGTGGCGCTGTGTTATCCGCTTGCAACCAGAACGTCAGCCACGAGGTGCATACCAACAAAATGGACGGAATAAAATAGTCCATGATGTAGAAACCGATTTCACGTGAGAGTTGAAAATGGAATACCAGATTACTGTATTCACCAACAAATGCTCCGCCACGTGCCAAACTGGCCTGCACACTGTTCGCACTCGTCCAATGGTTGTTCAAACGGAATTCCGTTAAATGCAGTTGGGATGCTACTGAGACGGGTCGATCATCTTCCCAGATGAGTACAAGTTCGGATTCATTGTAAGTCCCTGAAAGTACGACAGTAGTAGAAGAGATTAGCGGATTCTGCCGATGGAAGTTTAACATGGAAGGCTGGCAGGATGGAAGGCTGTATGTATTCAATAAGAAATACGCGTACTTACAACTTCTGAAGTTGACATCACAAATTTGTTCATCGAACGGAAATTTCTTCAAATCCATCCAGCAATACACCGTCGCTGTCATCCTATAGGAATAGATGACATGTCCTTCCGGACTGATGCTCACGAATATGTCCTTGCCTTCGAGACCCATTATGCTTGTATCACGTTCGTTGTAGAGCACGATGTGGGGAATCCAAATCTTATCACGCAATTTCACTTCACCGATCATATGGCCACGGTTCGGAGATATCTCCTTGTAATTGAGTCGACTATCAAGATACTTGAACTGTACCAGCATGTGCATTTTGAACTGTTGTTGATCGACGGCTTCAATGTGTCGAATGTCAATAAGAATTTTGACGGATAGGGGATCATCAGCTTTTGTTACTGGCTTCACCAGGCGGTCGTAACGACAGCCATCAGTCAATTGTGATGAGAATTGATCTTGACTCATCTTATCAGGATTAGGACCGATTATGCAATGATCATCATCCGGAGGATTTGTCGTTATTGCCATTGGAGTTATTGTCGTGTGAGTTGATTCTGATTGAGGTGAGATTGTGTTAGATTCAACCGATGCATCAATATTTGAAGATTCTTGTGTGGGAAATTCATCAGGAGTTGTTGTAGTCAGTGAATTAATACTTGCTGATGCGCTAAAATGAATAAGTATATTCAAATCATCCAAAATTCAAACAATGAATGAGTCTTACCAAAATTGAAAATTAAAATAAATTAAAATGATCACAGTTAACTGCATTTCCAATTATGTTTTTTTGTGTTAAAAAGAAAACTTGAATTACTATTATTTGAATAATAATAATAATTCAAATAATTCACTAAATTCACTAAGTTCGTTAAATGAAAACTTTAAAAAAATTTGAATTGAATGATACGAATCGAGATACGATTTAAAACTGAATCGATTTCAATGCGATCGAGCGACTTTTATAACATTTATTAACTCGAATTTAATAATCGCTTTTTTAAATAATTTATCGAACTGATGCGAATGCTTGTTCGTTCATTAATCATGGTCGTTCGTAAGTTTAAGTTCATATCTCGATCTTAAGTACGCTACACCGATGCGACGCGACGCGCGCTTTGATTCTACGAAATTTTGCTCTATCTGTACATTTTACAATTACGATTTTTGTTTATCTTTTGTCTAATTCCTCATTCACAACAAAAAAGCAGAACAATAATTAATCATGATATTACCAAGAAAAAAAAAATCGAAACTAAATTTATTGAGATAGCGACTCGACTCAAGTGACTATTTTGGGAATTAAGTCAATTTTCGTTTTACACTTTGATTTGTGTACTTTTTTATTAATTCTTCAATTCTATTATCTTGATTAATTTATTGTTTCAATTAATCCTTAATTATTGCCATAATTCATAAATAAATAAATGCCTTTTATTTAGTTTTAGTTGCCATGTTAACAATATGACAACAAAAGAATTTAATTCTCACTGCCTATATTGTTAGTATCTTGATAATATTAAAATTAGTACTAGCAAACTATTGTTATAATAGTGATATTCTAGTTATCACAATGAATGGCAAATTGTTTTCGCAAACATTCTATTCTAAAATTATCACAATTTATATTATGTACATAAAAATATAAATTGTCACCTATTATAAATAAACTCGTCGGCTAAAAATAGCCCAAGTTATCTAAGAGCATTAACAAGAAAATTCCATTGAACTTTGAAAAAAGTGTAAATTTATTCCGGACGACATCCGGTTGTGCTTATCTCGACTAACGACACATGTTTTCCTATTATTAGGAACAATTATATGTAATACTATAACAATAACAAAATAAGTAAGTAGAATTACCCAAAAAAGTAATTAAAATGATTTCATTATTATAATTATCATTGTCACTAAAGTATAAGTCGCACATTTTTTTATAATTTTCTTGATTGTATCATAGCTTGTAAGTATAATTAATCTTCGATTGCGCACGAATTTTAAATAAATTTACATTGTAGAATTAATTTTTGTAAATATTCCTTTTGTTTATTTGCATCAACTTAGTTGGTTGGTTGGTAGATGGTTTTAAAATTATTTTTTTTCGTGGAATTTTCAAAATATCGGAATAATTCCAATAAGATTTCGTTACATGAATTTGTTAAGTACCTAAATAAATTTTGAAATATTATTTTCTTCTGACTTTTTAAACACTCTGTATAACAATAATCCATTTATTAGGTTGAAACCCAATATAAACATTATTTCCATATGTGCATAGTACAATCTAAGTTGTAATATTTACAAACGACTCTAATAACCGTGCAATTTGTAAACAATTGAGGATGTATAATTAACCCACATTAATTAATTAATTAAATCATTAGGTAAATACAAGGTTTCAACAGAAATTGTAAAAAGTGTATAGTATATACAATGTGATTTTAATCAGAAGCAAAAACAAAAATTATACTTAAATAAAATTTGAAACATAAATTTTATATATAATATTATAATAATAATATAATATAATAATATTATAATATATTCTTTTTATACGAAAAACTAAATCTCTCGACGGTACTCCAACCCGTTACGTGCAGCCTATTTGTAGGGCCATCTGTGTACTTTGCGGGTTCGAGGCCCGTCGAAAGTAGTAATCCATTTTATATTATTAGTTGCATCTTTCCAATTGAAAGTCAATCCCATTTTTTCAATTCTAACTGTATAACAATTGTTTCTGCTCTAAAATTTACAGGACGTCCTTCTTGATCGACTACTCGCAGTATTGTGAGACTGATGGTGTGCACACTCACCGGCAAATAAATATTGTTTCTAAGTTCAAAATTTATTGCGAAGCCTGGATCTACTTGTAAAGAAAATTCGAATAGTGTGTGCGATAATCTGTTCTCCTAATATGCTCCCGTAATTATGTTGCACTCAACCCGAATATTTGAAACCTTTATTATGGAGTCTGGTAAATCCGAAAAGTTAACTTTGCCCGTAAAAAGAAATAATAATAAGATTGCTATAAAAAAAACAACAAATTCTTATAATGGAACACAAAAATATTTAAAAAAAATTCTAATTTCATTATTTTTTGCGAAGCCTGGATCTACTTGTGAAGAAAATTCGAATAGTGTGTGCGATAATCTGTTCTCTTAATATGCTCCCGTAATTATGTTGCATTTAACCCGAATATTTGAAACCTTTATTATAGAGACTGGTAAGTCCGAAAAGTTAACTTTTCCTCTAAAAAGAAATAATAATAAGATTGCTATAAAAGAAAAACAATAAATTCTTATAATGGAACACAAAAATATTTAAAAAAAATACTTAATTGTAAATAGGTATATACCTATATACCCATAGTTACAAAAATATAATTGAATATGCAATTATTTGCGTTCGTTTTGTAATTATTTGTATTCATAAGCTATTTTCAATGCGTTTTAATATGTGCATAAGCAATTACGTTGTAATGTTAATCAAACATCATCGTTCCATATTTGTATGTAAATAAGTACATAATCGGGTGCTAACTGATTAAAAACACATATCTACCTGAATTGCTCACTAAATATTCCGCAATGGAAAAAAATATTAGAATTATAAGAGATATATTTTTAAAGTTATGAATCAAATGACACGCGGCAATAAAATAAATGTATTGACAAACTTTGAAATACATAAGTTTTTTGCAAGTTATTTAACAATTAACCAATATATTCGCTTGACTATTTATAGAATTATCATTGATAGAATCTCATCTACACAAACAATCGAAATGTTTTTTTCCAATAGTGAGACAATGAAAATTAGAACGCAAAAACAATATAATTGAGACCAGAATATAATTATGATAAAAATTTTATTACCTATGTAAATTCGTAAAAATATATGAATGAAACCCAAGTTATCTACTACATATTCGCAAGTGTAATTTCAATAATAAATTACGAGAACAAATCAGTATCGCAACGTGTATCGTGTAATAAAATGAAATTGGTAATTTTCCATTTAATTTATTATGAAACGTACATTTTTGATGTTGATATCTCATTTTTAATGAGAAATTGTTACTTATTGATAAAGTTTTAATGAATTTTCAACATGTTTCTCAATATGTCAAAATTTCAATACATCACATCATATGTCAAGTCAAAAACACTAAAATCAATAAATGCGCCATCTGTTACATTATTCTAAATGTATCGCATGAAGACCAAAACTAAAGTTGCCATACGCAAAATAAATTTTCGCCTAGTCGACAGCAGATGTCGTCCCTTGTAGAAAACTAACAGAATATTCCACAATGCTATTAAAAAACATCTTTCAAGTTTGAATAATTTTGTAATTCTAATTAAATCGGAAAATAAAAATGGCAAAATCTTAATTAGATACGAAAGAAAAAAGTAAAAAAAATATTATCGAAAACTCCTTCTGCCAGTACGACACAATTAATGAAAATTTCGAAAATCTCATGCATATAAACAAATATTGGTTATTCCCGAGGGAAAATATGTAGATTAATAAATGTGCATGCGGATGATGGATTATAAAGTAGATGTAGGTACAAACTCGTAACTTTATATTAACTTGATTTGTAATATACTGAGTGTTATTTCAAAATGATAGAAAAATATTTCACTGGATTAAGGATTTCATTGTCATTTTTGATCACACTGTATTATGATTCAATTTTTTTTTTCAATTTGTTGATGGATACATCCTGTATAGTTAATTATGCTTGTTTTCTCACCATGTTGTACATTTTAACGGATGAATAGAAAATTCGGTGTGTTTGTGAATGAATCAAGAATCGAACGATCGTAAAAAAATCAAAGTACAAAAATGTATGCAAAAAGGTTTATCAACTTGTAATTGGCGCTTTTGCCTTGCATATCTGCCGGTTGTAATAGCAGTCATTCGATGTCCACAAATTCTAATTATGTATTACACCAACAAATATTTACAAACCTTTACAGGGTCACTCAAAATAATTTTTTCTTTCAAATGCGATGGTCAATAAGTAAGGTTAACTGTGACATTTTTGAATCATGCAACCAGTATTACAAATAAATTTATTTTGCCGTTAGTATGCAGTTTTTATATGATTGTAATTGTAATACGAATAACATAATGTAATTCGGTAAATAAAGCGGTTTTGTGTAGGTAATTGTAAGTCGAATAATTTAATTTAATTAAATTCGGTGATTACAGAAATTTTTATGCAGTTGTAATACGAATAACATATGGTAATTCGGTAAATATAGCAATTTTCATGTAATTGTAATTCGAATAACATAATGTAATTCGGTAAATACAAAATTTTTTATGTAATTGTAATACGAATAACATATGGTAATTCGGTAAATAGAGCAATTTTTATGTAATTGTAATACGAAAAACATATTGTAATTTGGTAAATAAAGCAGTTTTTATGTAATTTTAATTCGAAACACATAATGTAATTCGGTAAATATAGAAATTTTTATGTAGTTGTAATGCGAATAACATAATGTAATTTGGTAAATATAGCGGTTTTTGTGTAAATATAAAAATTTTTATGTAGTTGTAATGCGAATAACATAATGTAATTTGGTAAATATAGCGGTTTTTGTGTAAATGTAATTCGAATAACATAATGTAATTCGGTAAATATAGAAATTTTTATGCAGTTGTAATTCGAATAACATAATGTAATACGGTAAATATTTTTATGTAATTGTAATGCGAAATAATACAGAAGTTTGTATGGAATTGTAATTCGAATAACAACCTAATTCGGTAAATATAGAAATTGTTATGTAGTTGTAATACGAACAATATAATGTAATTCGGTTGTTTTGACTTATACAGTTACAATTTTGTATGTGCTTCGCATTTTGTCTAATAAAATAATATTTTTTGATGTTATTGCGAATAACATTTCTAATAATGGATTTACTTTATAGAAGTTAAGACGGGGTAAATTCAAAATGCAAAATTACGAACATTGTTTAATTATAGGATAGCTAAAGCTAGGTGAACTAATTACAATTATTTCTACGCAAATGCACAAATTGTAATTTGCCATGTTGTAATCCTAATTTAACTACATCATCGACACCTGCACTTATAGTTTTCGTTAGGCTTAGCTGAAACTCAACCATAACATTATGAAATGTTGCAAAATCATTGATAATTTTTTACCTAAACATTTCCTAGATTCACCCTAATAATAACATTTCCGGTACCGGCGCTGGTGATTTATTGTTTATTGTTAGTTGTTACAAGTTTATGGAAAAATCCATTAATCCATTTATTATATAATTCGCTAGCGATTGACAAATATGTACATCCTGTTGTTATCTCTATCAGTTGACAAAATAAAAACGAAAAAAAAATAGGTTTCATTAATAATCACGAAAATACAAATATTCTCGTAAATGATGTAAAAATAGATTGATTGTGTTAGTTTAATGATTGCAGGTTTAATGTTTGATAAGAATAATGGACTGGAAACGAATCAGTCAATAAAATAACAAAACAAAAACAGTAAATAACAAATTTACTTAATTGCCTAATTGCTAGAACGTGTCGAAATTTATCATATATATATTTATCATATA